>OMKY01248925.1:10084-24184 GCA_900302395.1 Bregmaceros cantori | reverse complement strand
GTATGTGTGTGTATGTCGTGTGTGTGCATGTTGGTGTGTCCGTGTGTGTGCATGTTGGTGTGTGCGTGTGTGTGCATGTCGTGTGTGTGCATGTTGGTGTGTCCGTGTGTGTGTGTGTTGGTATTTGTGTGTTGGTGTGTGTGTGTGTGTGTGTATGTATGTGTGCGTGTTGGTGTGTGTGTGTGTGTGTGTGTGTGGGTGTATGTGTGTGTTGGTGTGTGGGTGTGTGTTGGTGTGTGTTGTTGTTGCAGGTGTCCACTGTGACAGCGTGTGTACTGAAGATCTGTGGGGACCCGACTGCTCGTTCCGGTGCACGTGTGAGAACGGCGGCTCCTGCTCCCCCGAGGACGGAGCGTGCGTGTGCGCGCCGGGCTACCGTGGGACCAGCTGCCGGCGCGGTACTGCTACACCACACACTATACATCACATACTGCCGGCGCGGTAAAACCTATAAGACCATAGATAAAACCTGTAAAGCCATGGATAAAGCATACAAAACCATGGAAACACCTATAAAGTCATGGATAAAACCATATATAAAACCTATAAAGCCATGAATAAAACCTGTAAAACCATTGATAAAAACCTATAACACCTATAAAATCATAGATAAAACCTATTAAATGTCACGGCCGGATTCGGAGTGTCCAGCACCACCAGCTCGCGACCTGGTGGTTGGGGACCCCTGCTATAGACGAGTTTGGCGGGTAGTTCCGGTTACCTTTCTAGGCTGAACATGACTTCTGGTGCCATTTTTGTTGCATTTATTAACCCTAAGTTAACACTTACAAAATAAGCAGATTGTTTTTGGGATTTGAATCGGAATAGAGTTATTTTAGAACGGTGAGTGCCCCCCAGAGCACTTGGAGGGCTGCAGCATGCTTGACCAGACATGTAACTTGCAACATGACACAGACTTGAATCATGTTTGTATTGAACAGCGTGTTCGTCCGGATTCTACGGCCAGCGCTGCAGTCAGACATGTCCGCAGTGTTTCCATAGCAACGGTGGTTGTCACCACATTTCCGGACACTGCGAGTGCCTGCCCGGGTACTACGGAGCGCTCTGCAACCAGGGTGAGTGCTGGTCACCTGTACTTAGTGTCATGTTGAATATATGAACAGCTTGTTCTCTTCCCCTAACTGTCTCCCTTCTGAACACTGACAGGAATATATTCTTCCCCCAAGATGGCTACCTTCTGAACACTGACAGGAACAGCTGCTTCCCCCTAGCTGTCTCTCTTCTGAGCACTGACAGGAGCAGCTTCTTCCCCTAGCTGTCTCCCTTCTGAACACTGGCAGAAACATATTCTCCCCCCTAGCTGTATCCCTTCTGAAAACTGACAGGAACATATTCTTCCCCCAAGATGGTGACCTTCTGAACACTGACTAGAACAGCTTCTTCCCCCTAACTGTCTCCCTTCTGAACACTGACAGGAACAGCTTCTTCCGCCTGTCTCCCTTCTGAACACTGACAGGAACAGCTTCTTCCCCCCTGTCTCCCTTCTGAACACTGACAGGAACAGCTTCTTTCCCCAGCTGTCTCCATTCTGAACACTGACAGGAACAGCTTCTTCCCCCTAGCTGTCTCCCTTCTGAACACTGACAGGAATATATTCTTCCCCCTAGCTGTCTTCCTTCTAAACACTGACAGAAACAGCTTATTCCCCACAGCTGTCTCCCTTCTGAACACTGCAATGAAGTGATTATCAATTAATTGATGGTTTTCCTGTGTGCAGTGTGTTCGAGTGGTCGGTTCGGTGCAGGGTGTGAAGGAATCTGTGTCTGCACCAACAACGGAACCTGCAACCCCATCGACGGCTCGTGCCACTGCTACCCAGGCTGGCTGGGCCCGGACTGCTCACAAGGTGCACAATTATCTACTACAAGTCTGAACATCATGAATACTTGAATACTTTAATAACTAAGCATTAAAGAGGAGGAGTCATCACAAATGATATCCGTCTGGCCTATTAGATGCATTGCTGTATCCAGTTAAGTATGTCACGCCAATTAACCTTTTTTTTTTTACATTTGAGACATACTCAGAACTATTACAGAATATTTAAGTGACTGCTTGAAAACAACGGCATAGGGGTAGAGTCAGTTCAGTGGGCATAATGCCACACAAACTGCCCTAATAACGTCAATACTTAATTCACACCCTTTGTGTGTGTGGTGTGTGTGGTTTGTGTCTCTTTATGTGTGTGTGCCTGTGTGTGTGTCTGCGTGTATGTTTCTGTGTGCGTGTGGTTTGTGTGTGTGTGTGTGTCTGTCTGTGTGTATGTTTCTGTCTGAGTGTGTCGGTGTGTGGTTTGTTTGTCTTTGTGTGTGTGTGTTTGTCTGTCTGTCTGTTTCTGTGTGTGTTTCTGTGTGTGTGTTTGTCTGTGTGTGTATGTTTCTGTGTGTGTGTTTGTCTGTGTGTGTGTGTCTGTGTGGTTTGTGTGTCTTTGTTTGTGTGTGTGTGTGTCTGTGTCCAGCCTGCCCCGCGGGCTCGTGGGGTCCAGACTGTATCCACGCGTGTAACTGTCACAATGGCGCGCGCTGCAGCGCCACAGACGGAGCGTGTCTGTGCCAGCCGGGCTGGAGCGGACTCTTCTGCACTCAACGTACGTGGAGCACACCCTCCCCCCCACCCCCAATCCGTCCCATATTTCCTCTTTATAGATCGTCATAAATGACTGTCGGTGTCTCTCAGTCACTGAGAGAGGTTCATAAAGTTGTGTGCAAACGCATAAACACGTGTGTGTTAAGGTTTATGTCGTAGTTTAGAGACGAATCCACAACAATATATTGAGTTTACGCGCCCAAAACAGGAGACTGACATTTTGTTCTGCTGCCTGAAACGCACTTCCAGTGTCTGTACAGACGAGATTACGTGCAAAACACTGGGGTGAGTCATTTTGTGACTTGCGTTTCTGCAGGTCACTTCCGGTGCCTATATGTATGTATATAAAGTCTGGTATAAGGCCGCGGTACATGGACACAAAAACACACAAAACGCACACCAGTTCAAAATCTGACCACTAGATGTCACATCACTCGCCTTGCTTCGTTAACCTTTTTGTATAAATATTGATGAAATACAGTCAAAATCCTACTTGAAGTTACTCACCGAGTGGTCACGTGTTCTTCTGGACCAATAGGCTGGCTGCTTCTACTAGTCATTCCAAAAGGAATGAGACAATAGAACGGGTTTAACTGGTTATTAAATCATGCGTTTGTGGGTCACAGATCCACACGATAACATTTGGTTGAGGAATAGCACACCGCAAGTTACTCACTGATGTGGTCACATGTTCTTCTGGACCAATGGGAGGGCTGCTTTCACCAGTAACTCTGACAAAAATTAGTAAAATGTTACAGGTTGAGCAGATTATTAACTCATGTGTTTGTGGGGCATAGATCTGCAACATAGAACATTTGGGTGTGGAATAGCACAGCACAAGTTACCACCATCTTTTGCAATAGCACGGTAGGTGTGTGCTCTCACTGAATAGACATGTTGAAAAATAGTCGAAGCCACGGCAGCGGTTCAGCGTAGAAATGTAAATTATTTTTAAATTGAACACCTCTCAATGTGAAATTCAACTTGTCGGAACTACCCGACAAACTATAGATCATAAACGGTCTGTGTCTCTCGGAAAACGCATACACACGTGTGTGTTAAAGTTTGTGTTGTAGTTTAGAGACGAATCCACAACAAAATATATAATATATTTTCATCCGTCGAAATAGAGTGAAGCTGCTGCAGCCGTGTGGATGCTGCCACCTGCTGTAGACACGCTGTAAATGCAAAATGGTTTCGGAAACGGCATTTCTCTCCCATTTCAGGGCAAAATTGCCTCTTTTCGTGTATAAAGATTCTCTAAAATGCATATCAATTCTTCACAACAAATTTAATTGAGTTAACCCAACCCAATTTTTCATTATCAAGACATGATTCTTTCAAACGTCTTTTTATTATCAATGCATTATTATTCCATCTCCCACCGTCTGCTCGGCAATGTGGGCCATTCACTACATAAAGTCATTGCCTTTGTCATTACCAAAGTGTGTGGAGGTGTGTCGCTGTTAAAACGGAGGCAAATATATAGTTATTGTCATGGAGTCAATCTGGTCCATTCTGACTCAAAAAGTAAAAACGGAGAGAAAACAGAGACAACAGAGAGGGAGAGTGTGTGTGTGAGAGAGAGAGAGAGAGAGAGAGAGAGAGAGGGGAGAGAGGTAGAGAGAGAGAGATCTGCATAACATTGTCTGTTTAAAAGTCTTCTATTATTGATTTAGACACGGTAATACACCTCTGCATGACGTGGAGTTTGCTAAGGGGACAGTAGAGTTCAGTGATTCCGTGATATTTTATGAGGTCATTTCATTTTAATTGTTTTGCTTCTAAATCAACCTCGCCCTGTCATCAAATGACCTATGAGACGAGACATCTCACCCTCTGACGGTCATGAACAGACACACACACACACACAAACACACACACAACCTTTACTTTATTACTCACAACCTGTAATAATTTCAGCCTTCTCTCAGAAAAAAAGTATTTTTGGGTGACAATTTGCCCTCTTTTGGAACAAGTGTGTCTGGAACTGGTGAGACTATCTGGAAATGGTGAGACTATTAGACTATTTTTTAATGTTAGTAAATTCAAGATTGCAGATTATTTTTAATTCTCCATGTTGCATATACAGTACATGGCGGCAGTACGCACACATGTGTTGCTTCTGGCTTCCCCATCACCCATATCTGCTCCTACAGGCTGCCCCGCTGGTTTCTATGGTGACCAGTGCTCCGAGGTGTGTCGCTGTCAGAACGGAGGAGAGTGTGATCACGTGGACGGACGCTGTGCCTGCCGGACCGGCTTCATAGGAAGCAGCTGTGAGCTCAGTACGTCTGCTGGCATCACACTTTTAACTCATTCACTGCCAGCCCTTCTCAAATTCTGCACGTCCCAATGCCAGGGTTGTTTTTTCAACATGTGAGGGTTTTTTGAGGACCCAAAGGAAGTTAAGTTATGTGTCCTTGTCAACAAAACACATGGCAAAGGAAACTTCAGACTAACCTTTATCATAAAAAAAAAAGAAAAATGGTTGTTTCTACCCGTTTCCATTCTTTAGTCCATTCTATAGCCTCCAGAATGGGGGTGGGTATCACTGAAAACTGCTGATTTCTCACAAAATCTCAAATAAATGCGGATGAAGTGCCGACTGTGGCTGCTAGGTGGCAGTATACGGCTCCACAGTCAATGTATGGCACCAAAAATCCAAAAACGCATGTCTTTGGCGCTGAATGAGTTAACTGTCATTTATTGAGCATTTGCTTGAAATTATGTAGAATTGATTGTCCTAATGTGGGCCACTGCCCAATGTCGACAGCGACATTGGGCAGTGGACTGGGTGGAGTGGGGCACAGAAGTTTTATATGTAGTTTTAAAAAATAAAATCCTAAAAATGTTTATAAAATATGTGCTGGTTGTGTTTGTTGCTCTATGTATTAAAACAAAAACTGTATTCAGCAATCCTCTGATTAACAACGGGGTGAGATGTTTATTCCCTGTGGAATCAATTTCTCTCTCTTCTGCCTGAGACATCTGGGAGCTTCTGTAATGTGCGTCTCTAAAACTTAATAACCTGTGGATCTTGATGTGCTAAAAAACTCCACCACAGTGTGAAGTCATCACATCACCATAACTGATTGTTTATTCACAGCATTATTGCATCTAATGAGAAAGGCTAATTACACACCTTATTTGAACTCTTTCCGCGCCATTTGAACACTAAAAAATTTAAATCAATTCAACAGAGTATAGCGCCCAAATGGCAACAGAGTTTGCCTCAGGGCGCCTCACAGAAGTAATTTTGGTTTTAGATTTTAGTTTTAAAAAGTACACTAGCAGTTTAGCTAGCCCTGTTCGAAGCCATCTGTTGGACCTTGGACAGTAGAGTTGTTAACAGAACTCCTTTAACGGAGGACGAGAGAGAAGAAGAAAGAGGACATTGAGAAAAAGTCCTCCATTTTGCTTTGGCATGCAGCTAATCAGTTGTGTGTTCCAAACCACCACTCCACCGCCCCCTCCTGGCTGCAGAGTGTCCTGCAGGGACCTTTGGATATGGCTGCCAGCAGCTTTGTGAGTGTCTGAACAACTCAACGTGTGACTACATCACTGGAACCTGCTACTGTAGCCAAGGATTCAAAGGGATCCGCTGTGACCAGGGTACGTACCGGGCGTGTTCTTCAGGGTCAAGCAGTGAAAAGCAGGGCTTTGAACCGGTTTCATGGAACGAAAATGAAAACCGGGAACTTTTGGTATTTTCCAGGGAACAGAAACAAAACCGGAAACGTTATTATTTGTTATGTTCCGGAACAGGAACAGTTATTTAAAAATAATGGTAACCGGTTATGAAATCTACAATGCAGCAGTAAAGTATGAAGCATTGCGGGACTTTCTGCAGCGTGTTGTTGTGGGTTCGCCCCTACACGCAAGGAGATGCAGAACGCTACCAGCGGGCAGCATCGGGTCTCTGTTGCGAGCCGGTGTGGGTTCGCCCCGACAGATAATATATAGCATTAAACAGCTGACAGGAACGAAATTAACCGTTCTGGAAACAATATTTTTTGTTCTAACTGGTTCAGGAACGTCAATTTGTTGGTGGAACTCATAACCGGAAACGTTACGTTTCTGTTTGGAACGAGCCAACTGGGAAAAAATATTTGTTCAAAGCCCTGCTAATAACAGCAGATTTCTCACAAAATCACGAACACACAAATTATAAAAAATATAATTATAAAATTCAACAATCGTCAGAAAAAGTCAAATGTACTCACATTTATAACTATTTGCCGTGGTCGCTATTTACTCCCGCCGCACCATTTTTATTAAGTTTAGGTCATTTCTAAAACGTCTCGCAATGCATTATGTGCTTTATAGCTCTGTCTAGGGTATATACAATGCTCACTACGGTGCATTGTGGGATACTTTCAGTGCACTATATAGGGTTCATGGAGAATTCGGACACCCCTACAAAATGGTGTGCGCCCCATATGGTGCACTATATGGGGGATAGGGAGCGATTTCGGACACAGCCACTGTCTTTGGCACTGACTGTGTTACTTCCTTCCTCGCAGCTGCGTTGATGATGGAGGAGCTGAACCCGTACACCAAGATCGGACCGGCGCTGGGAGCGACGCCCCACTCTGTGGGGGCGGTGCTGGGAGTGGTCGTGCTGCTGTCTCTGGTCGGGTCCGTGCTGGCGCTGGGCGTCTGGCTGCACTGTCGCCAGCGTGCCAAGGGGGGGCAGCACCTCCCCAGCGTGGCATACACCCCGGCCCTGCACCTCAACGTCACCGACTACTCGCTGGCGGGTGAGTGCTGTCCGACCCCGAAACCTCAACAGTTTCTGTCGGTATTCTGCGACCTTTGTCAGGAGTGGCATCCAGTTGTCATGACGACTCCGCAGCTTTTTCACTTCCTAGTGGGTGTGGTCTGACTGGGTTTCCCGCCAGTCTGACCTCGCCTTCCTCTGTCCAGGGGCCGTTGCAGGAGTCCCAAATGCATGAAAGGGTGTAAGCCGCTTCTCTGTTGGTGTTCTTGCCATGTTTTCTAATCTCTATTGCTTCATTGATTCATCGTTGATTGTCCAAGTACCAGCAATGATGTCGCGTACGACGGCGGTTTCTTTTCCCTCGAGACACAGCAATGTTTGTTCTGTTTGCCACGGGTTGAAGCAAGAGGTGCGCAAGTGGACGCGCCAATATGTGTGCGAAAGTATGTTGCACTTTGACTTGTTTTTGTCACCCTCCATGTTTCAAGGAAGATGTTGCGGGCAGCATCACAGTTTACACACCACTGCTCCAAAACTGCTGCCACCTGCTAATGGTTTTGTTGAATGTGCAAGGTTGCCTCTGTTAAAGAAAGGGGTGTAAATAATATTGATTTAGTATCGTTATATCGATACAACAGCTGTCAATACAATGTATCAATACGTCAGCAAGAGTATCGATTTTTTTTCCTCACTTCCTTTACACACACACACGCAAACACGCCACCTGTGTCTGGAAGGTAGCACATTCACTCCCCCGTGCACACTCACTCACGCATTACCTCCTTCTCTCGCTCGCTCCCTCCATCTTTCTCTCTCTCACACACACACACACACACTCGCACACACACACTCTAGCAGCAAGACATCGCCACGCCTAGTATAAGATCATCACTGCTGTAACGAAAACTGCCGTTGTTCTCTCAAATATCGTACTAACTTTCGTATCGAAATTGAATCGTATCGAATCGTGGTGAATTCTTGAGCATCGATAAGAAAATTAATCATTGGGTCAGGAAATCGGTACTGAATCGAATCGCCATGATGAGTGTGAATTACACCCCTAGTTAAAGACCTGTCAGACACTTGAGAATTATGATATTTGAGGTAGCTATCTTTAATGTATCATTAACTTTGTCCTCCTAAAGGTTAAAATATTGTTGTGAGGGAACGTTTCCATATAATTCCCTTTAAGTCCAGCGGCAGCCAACGTGCGATATCCACGCCCCTGAAGAAGAGCCAGTTCGTCTTCTGTTGTCATATTTGTTTGTGGCCGTGGTGTTCCATGCCAGCAGGTTTGCTCCCCCCAGCCTCCCCGCAGCACACCCCTCTCAACGCGGGGCCGCCGTGCTTCGCCAACCCCGCTTACCTCACCCTGGGAGCGCCCAGGTGTACTCCTGTGCACCGCGGGCCCTCGGAACGCCGCCTCACAGACAAGGTAAGAACCTCGCAATTTTTGTACAGACGAGTTTATGCGTTCAACGCAGGGGGCTGACATTTCAAGAATATGACTTGTAGTTACACACTCGGTGTGGTTACATGGACCAATGGGATGGCTGCTCCCACTAGTAAGCCTGTCAAAAATGAATTATTCATGTAAAAAAAAAATCAGCAGTTTTTAGTGATAGCTACCCTGGAGTCCATAACTAAAGAATGGAAACGGGTAGAAAGAAACATTTTAATTTTTTTCTCATGATAAAGGAAAGTGAAGTTTACTTTCCCATGTGTTGTGTTGACAAGGACACAAAACTTAATTTTCTATGGGCCTCTCCATGACAGTTTGGTAATAAGAAAGAAGGAAAGAGAGATTTGCATTTATATTGCGCTTTTCTACCACATAGTGGCACTCAAAGCGCTTTACAGTGACCTCTCAATCACACGCCAATGGCGGCTGCTGCCATACAGGGCGCTCGCCACGACCCATTGGGAGCAATTTGGGGTTCAGTGTCTTGCCCAAGGACACTTTGGCATGGAGACTGGCGGAGGCCGCACTCGAACCACCAACCTTTTGGTTTTCAACCCTCCAGTCATTGGAACGGCCGCTCCACCAACCAAGCTACAGCCTCCCCATAACATTAATAACATTAATGATGCCAGTTCTTCCGAGGGACTTACTGATGTGAAGGGTGTGTGTGTGTATGCAGAGGAGGACGAAGCGGAGACACAGAAACAGTGCCCCCGAGTGGGGGACTTACTGTAACCTAAGTGAGTTGGGTGAGTAGTTTCACTTTTTTTAAAAAACTAATTGCACCTTTTTATTGCTTAGTGTGAAGCGGGATGAGGGGAGGGGCAGCATACTTATGCCAGAGACGGGAATCAATATCACGACAGCTGTAAGACTAAGCCAGAGGCACAGAGCCAGTGTAATGGGTGTAAAACGACACCAGAGGGTTGTGCGAGATAAACTTCACACACAACGTATGATAGGTTACAATCAGATCACGTTGGTAAGTGAGTTCCCAGAATGCAACGGGAGTAAAGGATAGAATTGGACTACCATGAGTGTCCAGACATTGTATACAGGGGACTGTAGCAGTTCGCATTTCTTGGGGAAATTCCATACACACGTGGACACTGTGACATTCTATGACCACCACATGCACGCCCATATTTGGCAATTCTAACTGCTGTGTCTGCGATTGTAAGTGCATTGTGATGTCATCTAGACTCACCCCCACCGCTGTCTACTAAGACACGGGGAATTCAGTGTTCCTCCTTTTTCTACTTTGCTGCTTGAAGAATAAAGAGCTTTATGCTAGAGGCTGTGTTCCTCATTACACACATACCTTCTACAGGACTATATAAAGCAGTTGATTGCCTACAGTAATTGGCTGTGCAGCATATTACTGTCGGTTAAATCACGGTCTGTATTACATGGCCATTTCTACTCTATTCTACTACTATCTATTCTACTATATTTCTTCGTCGGCCGTATACGGGCTGACCAATCAAATTATCAGTATTTGAATCGAGATGTGGGCAGAATTTGGTATGGGCGACGCGGGACGTGGGCAGAGTTTGGTTGATAACACAATTTGATTAACAGTTTTTTTGGCGTTTTTATTTTTTCGATCCTGGTTTGACCAGACCCAATGATCATGATACGTGGACCATTCGTTGGTTCTGGCTCGCCAGGCTAACCTAGAGTCTGTTTAAAATGTTACCCATTTTACTGATCAAATTTTTGGCTTAAGCAAGAAACTAAACACTAGTTTGATATGATATGGTTATGTTTTCAAAGATTTAAGAAACTGGTTCATTTGTTATTTTAATGTGCGCATGTGTGTGTATTTTGAGAGATTGAGGCCATGTTATAGACAAGCAATAAATTGGAATGATAGTTGTACATTCCTACCTGATCATCGCCCAACCCTCACCGACAAAACAAGTAAATGATTTCTTCTCCATTGTTCATTGTCCATTGTTTCCACACTGTGACCTCTTTGTCTAGGTCTGTACTGTCTGGACCGAAGATTCAGCTACCACCTGGGCCAACAGCTCCTCTACGCAGGTACACAAGTTCTTATGTTAAAGACCTTCTATGACAGGACTCTATAGGGCTGTTGCATGTGATGTCACGACTTGGCGGTGGCAGACATTTTGCTGGTATGATATAAGGTGAAATATACATATACGTACAGTTAAGTGGTATATATCTCACCACTTCACATCCATTATGTAGGGCCAAATACAACGGACATAGTTGGGCTGCCATCTGCTGGCGATTGATAGCATATTATCATGGATAAATCAAAATAGAAGACTTTTAAACGGACAATATTATGCATGATGCGAGATGATACCACCACAATGTCTGCCGCCGCCAATCCTGCAACAGCCCTATTGAGGAGGATGCATCTGCGCCTGCGACAGCTTGCAACGGTGCTGTGACTTGGTCTGAATTGGCCTTAGGTACTATTCGAGACGAGCAATTACATCACTTGTGTTCGAGTCTGCCACCGAACGTATCAACCATTGTTTGCGACGCGTCTTTGGGAGGAGCTCATTATACGTAGTACTATTTGACAAATATTTTAGGTATCTTACCTGAATGGAAATGTAGCGAACACATACACCCTCATCCCGTCCGGAATGCAGCTGATGGTCAGGTCTTGTCGTCCAACAGCAGACAGCCAAGCAAGACGGTGTCATTTCGTCAGATTGCAGTAACTTAGGGTTCCATTTGGGGAAACGAAAGAAAGGCACATTTCTTGCGCGATGATGCTCCCTAGCCTTTGACGTAGCAGTGATTCCCAGGCATGTCTTCTTTGGG
This sequence comes from Bregmaceros cantori, assembly GCA_900302395.1. Taxonomy (NCBI): domain Eukaryota; kingdom Metazoa; phylum Chordata; class Actinopteri; order Gadiformes; family Bregmacerotidae; genus Bregmaceros; species Bregmaceros cantori. The sequence continues at coordinate 12,584 of OMKY01248925.1, read as the reverse complement.
CAGCACCTGCGCTCTGTGCGCGTGCAGGAATATAAACAATGCAGCGCGTGTCCAGCTCCTACAGGAGGACGGGCTTCTCCTCAATTTGGGAGCATTTTTGGAAGATGTCACAATGTCGTCCCTAATTGATTTGTTGTTTAATTAACCTGCACACTTTGTACAGCTGCTTTAGTAAACCAGCACTTTTTTAAATATATAATCTTCACATATTGCAAAAAAATGATTTGTGATGAACTAAATCTTCCCAGGCTCTCTGTATCCTCATCCATGTTTCTGTGTGTCTCTGCAGGACTTAGCGATGTCTCTCTCCCCGCCTGCCGCCAACCCTTGAACCTTCAAACCCTGCCGCTGACACTAACCACCTCTCCCCCCAAACCAAGTTGACCTTGAATGCAAAATCTCCTTTGTACTTTTAAACCTCAGGATGTCTTCATACTTTTAACTCTGGATGTCTTGAGCCGTGACCTGTGCTATGATCGCTGCTTTGTTTCTTTGTACTGTTCACTACATGTCCCAACGATCACTACCGCCGTGACGTCACTGTGCAACAGCCCTATAGGAATAGTGTGAAAAAATGGCGGCAGAGACTGGTGGCGCAACGGACACCGGACAGCTGCGCCGTGCGGGGCACTCGGTGGCGCGATGGGGGCAGGGGGATGGGAGGGAAGGCGCATGGCAGCAGAGACTGGCGGAGCAGCGGAAACCTATGAGACAGGCCGTGCCGTGTTTCAACAAAAACTTGAGGAACGATATAAAACCGGTACTAACCAGGTACCATTACATTTAAATAAGTGTTCCTGTTCTGGAAAAAAAAAAAATAATAATAACATTTCCGGTTTCGTTTCTGTTCCCTGGGGCATACAAAAAGTTCCTGGTTTTTGTTCTTTGAACCGGTTCAAAGGCCTGATATTATGAGGCAGAGAGGATCCGTCTCTGATGATCTCCTCACTTTGGTGTCTTCCAGACTACGCCAAGAACTCCCTGTCGAGCTGCGGCTCGTTGAACAGCGACAGCCCGTACGCGACCATCGGTGACGCGGCCAGCAAGCAGACAGAGAGCAGCTACGTGGAGATGGCGTCGCCCGGACGGTGCCAGCACGCCGTCTACCGTCGCTCCACCGCAGATGCCGCCGCCGCGCCCGGCTGCGAGCCTGCCAAGAATATTTACGATATAGGTTGGTCTGACGTACGAGTCGCCACTGGACATTGCGAGCCTGGCGAACCAGAACCACAGAATCGTGTACGCATCGCACGTGATTAAAGCGATCGTTGGGTCTGGTAAAAACCAGGGTCGAGGAACGTGTAGAAAGAAGTGTCAATCAAATCGTGTTATGCAGTCATAGCGCAGTACGTGGGACAAGCAGTGTGGAGGCATGACAACCAAACTCCACCCACGTCTTGTGTCGCCCATACCAAATTCTGCCCACGTCTCGATTCTAATAATTCAATTAGTCTGCCGTACACAGGCGACGTCTGCCTGATTTGCCCTGACCCAATGTCATGGATTTTGTGGAATAGCACGCAATAGGAGTGTGTTCCCAATAAATAGACAACTTCAAGTCAGAACCTAGCAATGTAACGCATCCGGAAGTCATATTCAGTCTAGAATTTTTACCGGAACTACCTGCTGAACTTATAGCTGTTCACTGCACTTACTTTACTTACCAAGTAAAAAGCCTGTCTCATGAACAATGACAACAAACTTCTGATTGTTATTCCAGAGCCAACTGTCTCCGTGGTCCAAGCCGGGTACGCGGTGCCCATCTACCCCCAACCCGGACCATACGACCTCCCCAGAAACAGCCACATCCCCAGTCACTACGACCTGCTGCCCCTACGACCCAGCCCTGCACACCAGCCCGTCGGGTCTCCTGCCAGCTCGCTGCTCTAACCGCCAACCACGGCGCCACGACAACGGCGCCCCAGCTAGGGCACGCGGTGCATTCGGCTTAGCCTGGCAAGCCAGAACCAACCATCGACCACGCACGTGACTAGAACAAACATTGTTTGTTGTTGAGCGAGTCCTAAATTATCGGGTGTTTGACAACCGGCCAATCAGAGCCACGTTGAGGCGGTTCTCTCTGCGAGACGAGATTGGATAACTTATACATACATTATACATTTAAAAAAAAGAATACTCCTCCCGCCTCCACCACATGTCACCCCCATTTTTGATACGCTCGAGACCAGGCGCAATGTTTGTTCTAGTCGCGTGCGATGTGTGGACGAGGAGTTGGTTCCAGCTTCTCTGTGTCACTGAGCAACAACTTGTACAGTTTGGCTGAGCGATATGATTTGAACAATAAGCAGATGCACACAAACATCAAACAATGAATTATATATTCATAAATATAGTAACAGCTTTGATTTAATATATTTATTTCAAAAATATGATGAATACATCATTTAATATTTAATGAAAACGAAGAATGTTTTTTTGACCTTTAATTTCAGTTAGAGCACATGTTGACATTTCATTTATATAAATATTTACTTAATTA
>OMKY01248925.1:0-10064 GCA_900302395.1 Bregmaceros cantori | reverse complement strand
TATATGTATATGTATATATATATATATATGTATATATATATATATATATATATGTATATATATATATGTGTATATATATATGTATATATATATATATATATATATATATATATATATATGTATGTGTGTGTGTGTGTGTGTGTGTATATATGTATATATATATATATATATATGTATATATATATATATATATATATGTATATATATATATATATATATATATATATATATATATATATATACATATATATATATATATGTACTATATATATATATATGTACTATATATATGTGTACTATATGTATGTGTGTATATATTTATTTATTTATTTTTTAATCGATGGAATTGCAAATGCATTATCAGAAGAATTATTCGTTTTTTTCTATATTGACTCTTGCCACATTTTATACAAAAAAATGCCATCCAAATCTATATTGCTATTTTTTCATTGTCATAAAATCATTGCTGTGTTTCTTTTATCCGCAGAAATGAACGTAGAATGCCCAGTTTAACAAGTGTCATGATGTTAGATAAAATGATCCAGGTTTAGAATTAAGCTTGCCAGCCAAAACACTGGCGACGTACACTAGGAATAGTCAGTTTGGTGAGATGGCTGGTTTTTTTATGACTGTTTGCTGAAAGACTGAAAAAATGGATGGAAAAACTGAGGACGAACACCATGTGACAGAGGCACAAAGAGATTGGGCCTAACATTTTCTCGATGCACATCATGCACAACCACTCAGCACATGACAATGTTACCACATCAGGGTTGTCATATGGTCGTTACCTACCTAATGTTATGCCGAAAAATGACGATTTGGCAAGACAAGAACATTTCAACCAGCTCGAAGATCAGACTGATGCGCTCACTTGTGACGTCAATCTTTCTGTACGCTTGTGAGACATGGACCCTAATGGCAAAACTAGAAAGAAGAATTCAGACCACAGAGACAATATGTTTCCCAGGCACATTTGGCTGCTTTTTTTAAATCAAAGGCTACTTTTTCTATAGGTTTTCCAACATGCTCAGACTGGAATCTGTACAGTAGATTTATAATTCAGCTAATTTACAGTTTGAAAGCACCCTAGAAGCTTTACATGTAGACAGTTTTATTTTTTACACACTGAATATTCATGCTATTTTTATTCTGTTGTGCTCAGAAAACTTGGGGGTTTTCCTCATCTTAAACTGTAAAGTATAACCAAAAACAAAAGACATTATGGTTTGGTGGTATCATTGCAGTCAGACAAACAGGCCAAGAGCGATGGCAGCCTAACTACGTCCATTGTATTGTATTCCCCCTATATAATGGACATGAAGTGGTCTGGCAAGCCAGACCCAACTAATCATCCACGCATCACACGCAGCTAGATGGTGCATAAGGTCTGGACAAATCAGGTATAGGTAAGGGTATACCACTTGACCATACGTATACTTCACAGTATATGATACCACCATAGACTGTATATAAATATGGACACCGCGTTCGTTTTGATGTCCGTGCCTACGTCCGGGTTGGTATGGGGGGGGCCTCATCTCTGGAAATCGCACCCTGTGGTAGTTTCCAATACAAATATTCCCATCTTAGCAGCTTGTTTTAAACTATTTAAAGATTGTTTCTAATTGATGTTGTAATGTATAATGTCGGGATAATTAACGGTTCATTGTGTGAGGAGGGTCATCATTTCACAAACGTCTCAGATTTGGGGTTAATATTTTTTATTTCAGCTCCCATAGGATTCCATTCATTCCGACTCTGTCGTTGGTGCCCCTAGCGGACAGTACCACCGGAAGAAGACGCGTGTGGGGTGTCTCTCTCTCACTTACCGTAGAGCTCTCTCTACCTCTCCTTGTCTCCGGATATAGGGGTACTTTCAGCAATGGCACCGCGCGGTAGGGGGCTTCAACCCGGCTAGGATGAAAGCAATAGGATGACGTCACGCACGCTGCATCTACTTTATATACAGTCAATGGATACCACCCAAATGTCTGCTGCCGCCAAGCCATGACGTCACGTGCAACAACCCTATTGATTAGGGAGGTGCGATCACGTTCGAGTCCACTTCCAAAACGCATTCTAGCAGGTTAACTAGGTTCTAGTTAACCTGCTCCAGTCAGTGCCCCTGGCCAAGGCATTGGCTCAGAATCTGGAGTTGGCCCCCGGGTGCTGCGCACGCAGCTGCCCGCCGCTCCTCAGGGATGGGTTAAATGCGGAGGATGAATTTCACTGTATCTGTGACAAAATAAAGTACGTTTACGTTTAGATCTCGCTCCCCATAAGTGCATGTAAACGCACAGATTACGCCCAGTTCCATTATTTGATTATAGAAGCTCCAAACAGCATGTGTTTGGTTCTTTTAATTTGATGAGGGATAGGCAGTATTCCCTCATTGTGAGTGATTGCTGTAAACATCCAAAGTTTTGTTAAAAATCAAAGAAAAGGTTTACAGGGCTTTTTGCCATAGGTTTGGCATTGATGGAGTAATCAAATCTATTCATCTCGGGCACAATGGCCGTGTCCGAAATCACTCCCTATTCCCTACAAAAAAATGGCACAGCGGCAGTCGATAGCGACCCACCACGGCAAATAGTGAGATTTTGACTTTTTGTGATGATTGTTGAATTTTATAATGTTATAATAATTTTTCCGCCTCGGTCGTTTCTGTCGAGTGCACGAAAAGTGAGTGCACTATGTAGGGATGGAGGTATAGGGAGTGATTTCAGACACAGCCAATCTGTATCTGTCTGTAGCCGGTTGTGGCTGAACACACCGAATGGACGAAATAGAGCGCGTAGAATGTTTTTTCTATAATGTGTTCAAATTCAAAAGTTCAAAATCAAATATGTTAATCATGATTTTCATTTGTTATTGTATTGAATTATTCATTTTTTTATAGTAAATACAACTTCATTAGGATGAAAAGATTATTTTTTAAAATGAAAATAAATTACACTATGAAGTGAAATGAACTACTGAAAAGAGATGGAATTTTAATGGAAGATGCCGTGTGGTGTATTTGTGTAAATAGTCAATTTTGCTCAGAATTGAATTGATGTTCATTAATGTTACATGTTAATTATTATAAATGGTTTTCATACTGTCAAACCTTGTACTAAAATATTATCAATGCATTTAAATAAAAAGAATATGTTTTTTTTTAAATACCTAAATAGTATTCTGCAACCTTCTTTAGGAGTGGCGTTTTATCACTTCCTTCCCCTGCCGTTGCAACATAGAGTCCCAAACGCGTGAAAGGGTGTAATCCCCTTCGTTTCTGTTGTGCTCTTCCTTGCAACGGTCCCCGGACAGTGGGGTGGGGGGGCAGGGTCAGACTGCTGGGAAAACCAGTCAGACCACACCCACAAGGAAGTGATAAAGCTGCGGCGTCACCATGACAACTGGACACGACTCCTGAAGATCGCAGTGATTGAAACTGTTGAGCAGGGCTCCGGACCGGTTCAAGGAACGAAAACGAAAACTGAAAACAAACAGAATGTTACAGAATTTTGTGAGGACATTGAAACGGAAACAAAAAAAGCTTTCTTCAACTGTTCTGGAACAGAAACGGAACATTGTGAAATCCACAAAACCGGTTAAAACTTTTTTTATTCTAAGGCTATTTCCGGTTGTGCATCCTTCCACTGTCAGTTGTCAAGCCCCATGCATCTGGGGCTACATCTTGTGGACAGACAAGGAAGCGAATGTAATGACGTTTTACTCCCCATTTTCACGTCAATACAGCTCCACTAAAGTTTGAAAGTCCAAATATATTCTGTATAAACTATACCTAAACTTAACATTACACAATATAAGGAACCTTATGAACGAACAAAATGTTTGCATTTCTAATGGGTTCAGGGCTGATATTTTGCTGGCGGAATGTTAAACATAGGCCTGCCTGAACCGTTCGGAACGGAACTAAAATAATAAAAATAATTGCGTTTTCAAGCCCTGCTGTTGAGGTATTTTTTAAAACGGATTCCTGTAATTTAAAAGAATTGGTGATATATTAATTGTTATGTTTTGTATTTGCTTTTCGTCTGTATTATGGGTGGATTGGGTTCCTATGGAGGGATCTGTGTGAATCATACATCAGGATTGGGATTGCCTTCCGGGGTTTTGTGTGACTCACATATCTTTATTTGTGCTGTGCTTGACTGACAACACACGGTTGTTAGGACGCGAGCTGTAATCATTTCTTTCTCAGTTCATGTTTTTGCTCCAAGCAGCGACATAAACACCGTTTCAAGTTTGAGCAAAACTCTGGTGTCCTGTGTGGTCCAACAATGCATTACGTGTTAAGACCAGTTTACACATTGACATTTTGTCCCTGTCGTCTGAAACACACTTTCAGTGTCTGTATAGCAACCTGTGTAAAGTCATCGTAGTGGACCGAAGTGACTGAATTTGTCACACAAAACCCACACCGGTTCAAAATCTGCTCACTACAGCTCACTCTGTGAACAGTTACCCATTATTCCACCCCCGCTTCGCTCACCGTTTTACATAAATATTGATGAAATACAGTCAAGATACGACTTGAAGTTACTCACCGATGTGGTCACATGTTCTTCTGGACCAATGGGGTGGCTGCTTCCACTAGTAACTCTGACAAAAATGAGTAAATGGAACGGGTTGTGCAGATTATTGAATCATATGTCTGTGAGGCACAGATTGGCACTAGGACCACCATCATTTTTAAATAATGTGGTCAGTGTATGCTTTGTGAAAGCAGATTAACATCTTGGCTAAGGTACCGAATCAACAGGTTGTATAGACGAGTTTACCCGCGAAATACAGGGGGCTGGCATTTTGTCCCGCCAGGTGAAACACACTTCCGGTGTCTGTATGAGTTCCATTTAATCTCGTTGTAGTGGACCGCGGTGGCTCACAAAAAACACACAAAACACTCACCAGTTCAAAATCCGACCACTAGATGGCGGCCTGTGACACATCACCTCCCTTGCATCTTCATCATTTTACATAAATATTGATGAAATACAGTCAAAATCTTACTTGAAGTTACTCACCGAGTGGTCACATGTTCTTCTGGAGGCTGCTTCTACTAGTTGTTCCAAAAGAAATGAGACAATGGAACGATGTGAACTGATTATTAAATCATGCGTTTGTGAGTCACAGATCCACACGATAACATTTGGGTGAGGAATAGCACACCACAATTAGTTACCACCACAATTTTTAAATAACCCTGTAGGTGTGTGCTCCCACCAAATATACATGTTAAAAAATAGCCAAATACACGGCAAGTAAATAGCACCGAAAGTGACGTTCAGAAACCGGAAGTACCCCCCGAATGTCTATATAAAACAAAACAAACAATTTCATTGGATGATGATTTAGGAATTGTAATGTGTTGTATGTAATTGTAAAGACGGGTTTCCCATGATCCAAAGAATATTATTATGCCGGTGAACGGTGAAAAGATGTGTTCTAGTAGAAGCTAAATGGAGTTTGTGGGATTTTGTGCACCTAATGTTAAATTGGATGAATGCGAGACTAGATTTTTTTTTTAATTTTCAGTTCTATATAATAAACACATTTTATTGTATAAACCTATCAACATTACCTCAGATCCAAGTGACATGTCGCAATGCCCAAATGTGGGGGAAAACATCTTTATTTTTCTCCACAGCTGTAAATAATCCTCACTCAATGATATTTTTGATTTTAATTTTTAATAAAGTTTAATAATGTTTTTACCGACAGCCTGGTTTGTGATTTTATAAACAGTGAAGGTGTGTATGGATATAAGGTGGATTGTCCTAATGTGGGCCACTGCCTAATGTGTACAAATTACATTTTTAAGGCCTTTGCCAAATTCATTTTTAAAAGTTTTAAAACACTAAAATGTTTATCTTTGAAGTTATAGAATGCATATATGCCAAACACTCACGAGACTGAAGAGAAATAGTTGTCTGGCTTATTTATCAACAAGGCAATGAGTTTATATTTAATGAGACGTTTAATAATAATAATTGCATTTAATTGATGATGGTAAGGTTGAAAAAAATGACGGAAAAAAAGTTGCTCACTTCTCGCCGTGCATAATACTGTAGGCTATAAATGGACTACAAACACTATTGAGCTACCTCCGTGAGTAAAAAAAAAAGTTCTAACTTGTAAGAAAATGAATGCTTTAGCCTTACCTCCCGAAAAAATGTTGGAAAAAAAGTTGCTCACTTTTCACCGAGTGTAAGGCTGTAGGTTAACAATGGGCTAAAATACTATTGTGCTACCTCCTGGAGCAAAAAATAAATAAAGTTAAAACGTGCAAAAAAAATAAGTTCCTTACCTCCCAGAAAAATTATGGGGAAAAATGTTAAAATGTGTGAAAAAATGGTAAGGCCTTACCTCCCGAAAAAATGACAGAAAAAAAGTTGCACCGTTGCATTTTATTTCTTACACGCTTGAAGACGTACGTATAATTGAATCCGAAGAAATAAACCTGGTCATGTCTGGCATATGGTCTTTCTCTTAGATAACTTTACAACGAGAATGTAAAGTCATATCTCCCCACTAGGTGGTGCCAAAGGTGGCGCAGTGATGATCAACGAAGCTAGCCCTGCCCTGTCTCCACGGGGAATGTTCGAGTATGAGTGGGTAAGATGGAAAATTACTGAATAGTAAATAATGCTATTATGAGGGCGTACAATTATGCATAGTTGACCTAATTTGGGCTTTGAAGCTTGAGTACCAATAGTAATTGGTTAATAGTAACGTTTACATTATTATTATTATTCCAATGAAGTCTAATCTCTTCAAGTCACTCTAAATTCAACGGCTCTAGATTACATGCTAATATTGACAGACAACTTTATTATTATCATATTTCAGTGATGTCCGTAAGCTGCAGGAACTTACATCAGCTTTATACACGTGGTCCTGTCCTGTGATTAGTAGATGAATATAATATGTGGGGTCACCGCATTACTTTGATTTTCTTTCCCAGTAATCGGAATTCAAACACATTACTTTTTGCTCAGCAAATAATTGGAAGTTTGAAGTTACTTACCCAAATGTTAGTTGCTATTTTGTTGCTTTTATCTTCAATAACAGCCCTTGTGACTTGAATTTTAATAGTAGTTTAATAGTAAAATAATCATTTATTTCATTTTATAAAACTATTTTATTGACTTTTTTATATTAATGTTACCCAAGCAGCAACCGCTTACTACATTGGCCTCAATTGTATTTTTACAATGACTATATAAGTGCATGTAATTCCCTATTATTGCCAATTGTAACTGTAATCTAGATTTTATTTTATTAAATGTAGTTGTAAGTGACTGCAGTTATTCTTTTTTTTATTACAATGTGATTACATGTAGTCTGTTAGTACCCAACCCTGACCATGAATGACTGTCCAGAATTTTTGTACACAAAAGCATTTTCAATCTGGGAGCGTTGTTGTCAGCTGAGCGGTCAATGGAACTAGCCCATAAATCACAGGTGTTTCAGGGCAGTGAAAACAGGCCTATAGTCAAACATTAAGGAGAATGTGCTAACAATCAGACAGTGTTCAGTCTGGGCCAACCACAGTAGCAGCAGTCTGTTTAATGTCACATTGAGTATACAATCCTTAAACCATCCAGGTTCGACGACAAAGAGATATTTGTTAAGAGAGGGCATGTAATGGAACGGTGATGGTAACTGCAGGCAAGATGGCGGCTGGACTAAAATAGGGAACCGCCAACTTTTAATTGACGTCATCACTTGCCGCCGGTTTGGGATGGGTTCATGCACTGTTTATCTTATATGACTGTGTATTTTATGTTTTTCCTTTGGAAATCGGTGAAATGAGGCAGTTCTGGTGGACTGGTAATTAATACAATTAATTGCTGAACACCGGGGTCTTTTAGAACTTTGTTCTGAATACTTTGTGACATCGTACTCATAGAATTGAATGGGGCGACGGGAGATTTGGCACCTTGTTCACCCCAGTTGCTCAGCCCCCTGTAGCAGTCTCCCATAATGCAGGCCCATGTCCTCGCTTTACATATATCTCGACGATCCTCAGGCTCTGTGGGCCATGGTTGCGTTGTTGAATCATTTCATTTCCTCCCTTTAGTTAGATTGCCTTTTGTCCGCTTCCAACATACACCATCATATCTTTCACTATCTCCGCTTGTAGTAGAATGTGACCAACATGGGCCATCCTTCTCCAGTGGCGCCGACCCGGTGTTGGGATTGGTTTGGGTTGTCTACCTCTGCTTCTTTTACCCCGCACTAATTCCATTCCAATGTATTAGTATGTTAGAGCTGCCGGAGCACGCACTAGACTTCCTGGACTGCGCTGCCCCTCAAGAAGTCCTGATTAAATATAAATGGACATATACAAAAGCTTAGTAAAAAGAGGACATCTTCATCTTACTTTCCTGGTTATCAAAAGATACAGTGACTTGACAATGGCCGAAATACAATATCCATTAGATAGGACAACTATTTTTAACCCAGATGATTTTAATCATTCATGGACAAATTGATAGACACACCAAATTCTGTTTAATATTTTATTGTCAGTGCAAAAAAATTGTGTGATGTTTTAGAATGCATTTGTGTTTCTCAATGATGTGGAGCATCAACATTACTGTAGTTTCCAGTTGCAAAATAAGAAAGAAAAGAATCATGAAATAATTTCACTATAAATGTAGTTTGGGTGCTGACATCAAAAGATATTCTCTGTAAAAACGACAAAGATACTTTTGTCCTTGTTTTTGGTCTCAATAATGTTACTTATGTTTGCTAGCAGTAACCAACTCATCTGAGAAATGCTGGAGGCTGATTGTTCCAGATCTCAGTTGCCCAACCAACTGCTGCCTTTTTTCATGTGTGACATAACTTGAGTATAGTAACTCCCACAGCGAAACCACCTTGCCTTTGTATTTTCCACTTGCCTGGTTTGTGGTTGTTGATTTCAGGATTTGTTTTGTTGGTTCGTCAACAAAAAAGTAAACCTCTCCTTTCTGGACAATGACAAGCAAACTAAGGCCAGTTTTAAGATCCTTGATGCATCTGTCCACCAGTTGCAAATAGGTTAGGTTCTCGTGTGTGTTTGGATCAAAAAAGCCTTTAGTATCATCATCAGGGTCATCCAGAATCTGGTTCATTTCCTCATCGAAGTATCCTCTCTGGAAAGCTACCTCCACTGGGACACGGTGACTGTTGATAGGGTCGATAATGCCGCCAGTTGCAATCTGTGCTTCCAGAAGGCGAATACCATGGTCCTTTACAATTAGGTCTTTATTTAGAGCCTGGAAAAGAGAGATGGTTTTCTCAGTGTATGGGTCCTTGTATCCAGTCACTGCTCTTTCTGCTGAGAGCAGTTTCTTTTTCCATTCAGTGCCAATGACTCCTTGAGCTGCAGCTTCTTCTACGGAGAGCTTCTTGTTCCTTACAGGGTCAATGATGAAGCCAGTGGCTGCCTGGGCCTCCAGCAGAACAAGAGAAGTCCCAGGGGTGAGAAGACCTTTTGACTTGGCCTGGTAGATGCTCATGACTTCCTTTTTGGACTGGAGATAGACTCCTGCAATGCTATTGGTTCCTTCCAAATACTGACGCACTGAGTCCATTTCACTGACTTCTGTGACAGTGATCTTTCCTGCATTGAGATCTTCAAAGGTTTCTTTGTCAATGATTTTAGATTCCAGGAGCTGATTGGCACTGACATCCTTTCTGATTCCCTGAAAGGTGTTGGTGGTAGTCGTGGTGGTGATGGTTGTGGTTTTTGTGGTTTTGCTAGTGTCCACGGAAGGTGGTGTTACTGGAGGGGTAGCAAATACCAGTGAGGATGTTGTGGTAGTTTCAGTCTTTTGCTCAATGATTGTGAGCACCATTTCTAGGAAACGGTCAATGCTGATTGCTCCTGACTTGAATTTCCTAACCAGGTCTTGCCTTTGCTCCTCAGTGATGTACTTTGAGTAAACAAGATCCCACAAACAAACAGTCTTACCTCTGTATTTTCCTCCAGCCTGACTTGTCATTGTAGATTTCAAGATAAGTTTTGTTGCCTCATCGATGAAAAAGTAAAACTCTCCCTT
>OMKY01248920.1:8046-20946 GCA_900302395.1 Bregmaceros cantori | reverse complement strand
AATTCCATTTCCTGCATTGTGATGAGAGAGAGAGAGAGAGAGAGATGCTGGTAGAGAGAGATGATGAGGGTAGAGATGCTTGGGGAAAGAGATGGTGGGGAGAGAGATTCTGCAGAGAGAGAGAGAGAGAGAGAGAGAGATGCTGGTGCAGAGAGGGAGATGATGGTGAGAGAGAGATGCTGTGGGGAGAGAGAGAGAGAGAGATATTCTGGGAGGAGGAGAGGGGGAAGGGGGAAAAATCTAGCAGAGAGAGAGGTGATTGGGAGAGGAATGCAAGCTGAGAGGGAGAGAGAGATGCTGGGGGAGAGAGATGCGAGCTGAGAGAAAGAGAGATGCTGGGGGAGAGAGATGTTGGGGAGAGAGATGCGAGCTGAGAGAAAGAGAGATGCTGGGGGAGAGAGATGCGAGCTGAGAGAAATAGAGATGCTGTGGGAGAGAGATGTTGGGGGAGAGAGATGTGAGCTGAGAGAAAGAGAGATGCTGGGGGAGAGAGATGCTGGGGGAGAGAGATGCGAGCTGAGAGAAAGAGAGATGCTGGGGGAGAGAGATGTTGGGGGAGAGAGATGTGAGCTGAGAGAAAGAGAGATGCTGGGGGAGAGAGATGCTGGGGGAAGAGAGAGATGCTAGCAGAGAAAACCCAGCGGGAGAAAGGGAATGATCTCTGTCAGTGTCCCCGCAGGCCACCGTGGCTGACAGTTATGATACATTTACTTACTCCTCCTCTCCCCGTAGCTCCACTTTTCTCCCAGCTTCCCCCCTTCTCCCCTGCTAGCCATCTGCTCCACTCCCCTCTATCGCTCCAGGGATCGCCTCTCTCTATCTCCCCCACTGCCTCCCTCTCTCAGGTAAAAGCTGCGCTACATGCTACCATTAGCAGATAGAAGCCTCCGAATCGTGCTTATATGTCTGTATATACCAATGTCGAAATACCGGAAAGACTCTCCCTGGCCCTGTGAATTCTTAATATAGGCTGAACCTCAGTCACTACCACTGACTGTTATGTCATGAACAGAGATGGGCAGTAACGCATTACATTTACTCAGTTAAAAATTTTTTGAGTACTTTTTTACTTTTGGAGTAAATTTTTCACGAGTTACATTTTACTTTTACTCAAGTAAATTTGAGGTGAAAAAAAAATACTTTTTACTGAGTAAAAAGTACTTGGTACATTAACTCTGCCTTTAGCGACACCCGTTGGGAACTGTTGGCACATATGTTGATGTCACATCTCTCTCTCGGGCGCTTTCTCTCTCGCTCGCTCTCTCTCTCGGTGTCTCTCGCTCTCTCTCTCTCTCCCACTCGGTCTCTGTCTCACTGTCAAGCTCTCTCTCGGGCGACTGAAAGTTACTCAGTACTTTCGCTACTTAAGTAACTTTTTTGTGGAATACTTTTTTACTTTTACTTGAGTAACTATTTGGATGACTACGTTTTACTCCTACTTGAGTAATATTTTGCTGAGGTAACAATACTTTTACTTCAGTAATTTTTATGGCTACTCTGCCCATATCTGGTCATGAATGATCTGCCGAGACACACGGGACGGCCCATGAGACGTCCCACGAGACGGGCAATTTGCCTTGGTTTGCCTAATAGAGTTTATGCACGGTGACGTCACGGTTTGGCCGTGGCAGACATATTGTCGTACCGCATACGGTGAAGTGTACGTATACGTGCGGTTAAATGGAATACCTCACCACTTCACGTCCATTGTATAGGGCTAGACATAATACCATGGACATAGTTAGGCTGCCGTCTGCTGGTGATTCATAGCATATTACCATGAATTAATCAATAATAGAAGACTTTTAAACGGACAATATTATGCAAATATCGTTCTCTGCCTGTTCTCTACCACCAAAATGTCTGCCGTCCTCAAGCGTTGACATCACCATGCAACAGCCCTATGAAACTACAACCTATGTGTACCTGCATGTGTTTCCAACAAACAGTGGTAAATCTGGCGACATTTTGTTCTGTTAACCAATCAAAACAAATTGACATTAACAACTAATCATAACTGTAGGTATTCTTTTTCAACTAGGCCGAGATCGAGACTGATTGAAAGTCTCAATCTCCTCTTTCTTCTCTCTTCATTCCAGTCGTCCATTAAAGGAGTTCTGTAACCAATCCCAAATGACTGTCATTGACTGGGCAATCAAGGTTGAAAGGTAGTTAGGTAAATAGCTGCTCTATTCCTTACATCTAAATCTAAAAACGAAATCACTTTTGTGAAGCGCCTTGAGGCAGCTTCGGCTGTGATTTTGGCGCTATATAAAAACCTGTTGAGATGAGTTTTTGAGATTCAAACTTTACATCACGGCAAACAAAACACCAAAATCAATGTCGGAATTGCGGGGGGGTCGGAACAACACGGCATCACCGATAAAGTAGATAGATAGAGTTGTTTCTGAGCAGTGAAGCATTTTCCCCATATTGTGCACCTTGCAAGTGCTGCCAGTCGTCATGTGGATCAGGAGGAATGCTCGACGCCGCCAATGTGTATAAACTGTGCTGGGAGCGTATGGACTAAAGATGAAAGGAACATGGCGAGGCTACCTAACAAGGTACGTCTGGGCCACCTGTAGGCCGTAACGTTACTTAGCATGAGAGAGATGGACGCCCCCTCGACCCCCACCACCAACCAATTCCTCATTAACTCAGTCATCATTTATATATGAACAGAATCTGCTTAGAACAGCGTGGGATAAAAGTGGCTGGGAGGCTCTAAAGAGCATCTTGCTACCTTTGAAGGTCTTCGTGACCACCCTCACTGCAAACGGCAGCTGTGGGTTAATGAGCGTTCGTTTATGAATACTTTTCAACATGACTTGCAATGAAGCATGGTGTAGAACATTTGTAATAAGTAACGATAGAATAGACGAGTTTACGCGCGAAACACTGAGGGGAGTCATTTTGTCCCGCACTTCTGCAGGTCACTTCCGGTAACTATATGTATGCATATAAAGTCTGGTAGAAGGCCGCGGTACGAGGACACAAACCATCGAAAACGCACACCAGTTCAAAACCCAACCACTAGACGTTGCTCTGTGACCAGTTAAACATCACCGCCCTTGCTTCATTCAACATTTTACATGTTCTTCTGGACCAATAGACTGGCTGCTTCTACCAGTAATTCCAAAAAGAATGAGAAAATGGAACGGCTTGCACTGATAATTAAATCATGCATTTGTGGGTCACAGATCCGCATGAGAGCATTTTGGTGGAATGCGATACTACCACCATAATGTCTGCTGCCGCCAAGCCATGATGTTACTGGTAACGGCGCGTTATTCCGACACCACGCAATTCTGACGTTGATTTTGGTGTATTGATGTGACGTTGTGATGTAAAGTTTGAATCACAAAAAAATGATTTGATTATTTTATTAGGGATATGGTTAGCGTTTTGGAGGGTTAGGGTTAAGGCTATGGTTAGGGTTAGGATTTTGGAGGGACCCTAACAAAATAAGCGGATCGTTTTTTTGGATTCATACTTTACATCTTTCTGTTCGAAGAGAGGGTTTTCGGACCAAAGAGGTGTTGCCTTGTCACGTGCAATAGCTTTAATAAAGATACTTTTGTCACGGGTCAATAAACAATTGAGGAAATGGCCCAGATATAGAAGACAGAGAGAGGGTTTAATACCCTTTTATTATTTACAAACAAAGGTATCGTCAAAAATAGATCAACACTTTAAATACAGACGTCAGGTCTCGTCCATGCCATCATCGTCGACGTAACTACTTAGGTCAGAGTCCATCGGGACCAGATCGGGCGCAGGCGGAGGCTCCAGGGGGTCGCGCTGCACATGGGAGAGAGCAGGACCAGGTGAGCATAGAACGCCAAGCGATGAACAAATATCTAATTTGATCTCATCGAAGTACGAAGCGTGACGTGCTCAGTCAGGAACTAACAAGGTGTGTGGCGGACTGATGAGAGCTGATGATCGGCAGCTGTCGGGGATGGTGTCTCCACGGCCGATGGTGGCGCCAGAGGCGACGATGTGGCGCCCGCGGACGAATCGCGCCGTCGGTCCAATTGTCCCGCCTGACTTGTGACAACTTTAGTAATCAAGTATTCTGCCAAAATTCCCATCGTTAATCAGAATACTTGATCCCAATTGATAAATCGAGTTATTTTTTTTAATGTATTTTTTCCAATTGTAAGGTAGTGGCTTAAGTGTGCCACCAGGTGGCATCAGTTTGCCTGGGCTGAGAAAATTAGGCATTTTGTCCTGTGGCAGACACCGTATTTGGCAGTGAACATGCTGCTGCTGTGGCCATTTTGGTATTCAGGTCTGGCCGGTGCTTCTGAATAGGTGACACCAATCTACAATAAAAAGGTTTCAACCTCGATCATCACCAGCCAGTGTGTCCGACTCTCCTTCGTATCCCACCCGACAACCATCACTAAACACAACGAGAGTCCAGCGTGTTGGAAGGCGTGGCGACCGACGTGGCGTGGGTTACACAACCATTTTCCGCACCATTCAGGATTAGCTTGAAAGAGGCGAAGAAGACGGAGCCACCTTGCTAAAAAACATTGTTAAAAATCATTCCAAAAAAATCCTCATCATAGGTGAAATTCAAAATCATCTCTAAATTGTTTTGATTTTTCCTTAGACCAATGCCCACGTCTGCTAAAAAGAAAAATGCGTCCATAACTCTTCACATACAAACACGACTGGAATCATAACCTCCTTGGAAGAGGGTAATAATGAGTTGCGATGCCTACATATTTCTGCATTACTTTAACCCTGTTTCTTGGATAGCCTATACGCAGTGTGTGATAATTTGATCATTTAGTTATCATTTAGCTGGTTTAGATTTGACAGTATATTTTCCTCAAGACAAAAGACACCACTTACCCCTTTGTTGGCAAAATGTGCATCATCTATTCTAGGGGTTAGGGGAAAGGGGGAGTGGTGGGGGGGTTTGCTTGCGTCAGCGCGCAAGAAGTCCTTGGCCATTATCCAACTGGTCTTTTGGCCGACTCCGGCCCTAAATATGGGTCCTCGTAAAACGATGCTACACTGTGTGTGACGAAGGCAAGTCAAAATATGAGAGTCGCTTAATATTATCTGTGTTTGTTGCTTTGACACTGATCTTGAGAGAGGTTAAAAGTACACACCAGTGAAGAAGACTTTATACATCCCAATGGGAAATTATGTTCGTTCATAAGTCTCAGTCCACAGTCAGTAGGATTGGTAATAATAGACGAAGGGTACTTCTGGTTAGGCTGAACGTCTAGTTCTATCCTGTACGTAACATCCGGTTCCATTCATTTTGACGTGTTTTGGACTATTTCTCAACATGTCTACTCAGTGGGAACAAACACACATACCGCGGTATTTAAAACGAATGGTGGTAACTTGCGGTGTGCTATTCCACACCGCGTGTAAACCCGTCTAAACAGCAGAAAAAATTGCTTCGCCACTGGCGCATCTTTGCGGGCTCGGGCAAGTTTCAGTACCCGCGGTGTTGTGGTTCTGGAACATGGCCCACGCAGGACAAAGAGTTCTGCGGGTGGCGATCGCTCGCTGGTCACTGATTGATCATCCGCTGAGGGGACAGGCCACGTTGCATCGCCGGGGGACCCTCCCTGGGACATTCCTGTGCATTCCTATGAGTCAAGTGATTGAATGCTAGCCTGGCGAGCCAGAATCAACGCATCGCCCACGCATCGCACGTCGCTAAACGCTTGCATCGGGTCTGGGAAAAATCAGGCAAGCCGCCGGTACGGATACGTGGAGGGGAGTTTGTACGGGCTATGCAAAATGTGGGCGGAGTTTGTACGGGCTGCGCGAGACTCGGGCGCAGTTCGGTTGTCACGCCTCTTGTCCCACCTACTGCGCTGTGACTGGATAACACTATTTGATTGACACAGTTTTTTTCAACGTTTTCCGAACCTGGTTTTACCAGACCCAATGAGCGTTCTAATAGTGTGCGATGCGTGGACGATTCGTTTGGTTCTGGCTTGCCAGGCTAATTTAATGCTTTGTTGTTGTGCTTTGATTCACCAACTGTTGTGTAAAAAAATAAAAATAAAAATATGTGAAATAAAAATGTTAGGTCTGACTGGTGCAGTGTGACAACACGGGCTCTCACTTCACTTCCCAGTGTCACACATCTGGCACACCCGGCGTATTGATGCGGTCCCTCGTGGTGAGAGTATGACATCCCCCGGGGAGCGCGCAACAAATCTAAGACATCACTGTTTGGAAGTGTTTGCAAACTCTGCATACGGGACACACATTGACAGCAATGGTGCTATGTGTGTGTGTGTTTGTGTGTGTGTGTGTGTGTGAAAACGGGTCTTATATCTCTATAGGGTTCGCTGGGGGAGTGAGTCACTCCGAGGGGCCGTGATGGAGCTGCTGGAAAGCAGGAGAAGTAGAAGTAAAGAACTAAGTAAACATTGTTATTTCTATAAGACCTTTCCGAAGAAGACTTCATACATCCCAATGGGAAATTATGTTCATTCAGCAGTCTCAGTTCAGTCAGTTGGATTGGTAATAAGAGAGGAGGGGTGCTTCTGGTTAGGCTGAACGCCTAGGTCTAGTCTATATGTAACTTCCGGTTCCATTTATTTTGATGTGTTTTGGACTATTTTTCAACACGTCTACTCAGTGGGAACAAACACACATACCGCGTTATTTAAAACATGGTGGTAACCTGCGGTGTGCTATTCCACACCGCGCGTAAACCCGTCAGACAACAGACTAGCAGACCCCTCCCACCCTGCGCACCATCTTCTCTCCCCGATTCCCTCGGGAAGGCACCACAGAGCCCTGTGTACTAAGACCTCGAGGTGAGCGTATGACGTGTGTGAAAACAAGTCTTATATCTCTATAGGGTTCGCTGGCGAAGTGAGTCACTCCGAGGGGCCGTGATGGAGCTGCTGGAAAGCAGAAGTAGAAGTAAAGAACTAAGTAAACATTGTTATAAGACCTTTCCGCGCCAGGTGCACAAAGTGCTTTGCAAGGTTGAAAATCCAACATGCAGACACTGTTTTAAAACCCACACATTATCTGGCCAACAACAGGTAAGAACACAAGGGCTAAGAATTCATCGAGGCCAACAATAGACGAGTTCAGCTGAGTTGAACAGTTTTTTTTTTTTTTTTTAAGTCTATTTAGTGAGAGCACACACCCACCGCATTCTTACATTATTAGATTTAATCATTGGTGGGACTGGGGGTGCACCAATCACGTTTTTTTGCTTCCGATCCGATTCTGGTCCGATGATTTTGAGGATCGGCCGATCCAAGGCTTTTTATTGTTTCATTTGTTTTTTTTCTTAAATACATTTATTTTACAAAGTTTTTATATTTCTATAAAATTGTGCAAATTAGAAAACTCAAGATAGTAGATAGGAGATAGAAGAAGTTTACTATACAATAAAATAATCGCAGTTGCACAATGAACTCCTAGTCTTCTTTACTTAAAAAAATAAAGGTATGTCATCTAAAGTTATATTTGAATGATTTAATTCCGCCGGTGTCGGGTCCGCGGGTAGCGGAACTCGTCCAATCTTGAACGGCCAAAAATCTGACGGTACCGAGACATTAAAAAACTGTGAACTGGGAAATTGATCCCCAAGGATCGGATCAGTACACTGATAACTAGGCGTAATCCCTTTCAATTCATGCTTTGCATTGTTCATCGTCCTCGGATGTGTGTCATCACTGGTGTGTTTTTACCCTCTTTTGAGATCAGCGTTAAAGCAACAAACATGTTGCTCATGCAGGAATAGACCTGATTCACTGGTGCAAGGTTTGCAGATGATATTAAGTAATTGTTAAGTTTCCATATTTTGATTTCCCTTCATTCTCCATCACTCGTCGTGACTTTTGTAACGTTGTGGTTTGTGAAACAACCCATATTTATGCCCGGAGTCACCCAAAAGACCATCTGGGAAACAGCCCTTTTCCCCAGAATAACTGAAAAAGTTGTGCACTGATCTGGATAAAGAATCGATTACGTTTTGGTGCATTTCTGTAGCCTACAAGTAACATAATTATACTTAATCACCAACTTACCGATAGATCGCTGGGCGCTTACCGCGGTCACGTGATCAGACTTCCGGGTCACAGGGGCCGCTGGGAAATGTAGTGGGAGTACAGTCTATGGGTCAATCGCAATCGCGCTACTCGAGCACTTGCATTGATAATGGTTTGCCACAAATTTTTTTTGTATCACTACGGCGCAGGTTTGCAATCTCTGAAAGCTTCTAGTTCAATGTGTTCTGACTGCAGCACTTTGGTTGCTTTTATGTGTTTTTTTAATTCATTGTTTGTATCTGTCCGTCAATGTCCTGCGGCACTTTGACTTTTGATTTTTCGTCTGTGAGATCATGCTTTCATCTGCAAACAAATCTACCTTCGGGTATGAATAAAGTCACCTCACCTTACTTGAAAAATCTACTGAGGTACAGTGACAGAGTATTCATACTTCGTTACGTACCATCTCTGCCTGGGGGGGTAGAGATTTGCAGAGAGGAGTAGAGTGGTTGTCTGGGTAATTAAAAGCTGTTAAATGCGACGCCTGCTGGGTAAACGATGGAATCAGGCAGCCATCTGTATCCACGCCCGACAACACTGGATAATAGGAGGCTGCTGGAAACAAAAAAAGTCTGTTAGATCAATCACTGTTATGGCTTGAATTGAATGGATCTCATTCATGATTGTTAAGTAGCCGTTAATTTGGAAAATATTATCTAACTAGCAGTACGCAGAGAGACTGAACCTCCTGTTCCTTGGGCCAATACCCACCTCTGGAGAAATAAAATGTATAAAAATCGGTCCGTAGCTTTTTGAAAAAAATCCTGTAAATTCCTTCAAACACTTTTGAGGGGTGGCAGAGTGGTTATAGAGTGGCTTTTCTGCAATGAATCTCCCCTGACTCTTCATCCCAGTTTCTGATTTCATCCTATCACTATCTCTCAAGTAAAATACGTATATATATATATATATATATATAGATTATGTATTTCATCAATATTTATGCAAAGTGTTGAGCGGGATGAATAATGTGATTTGGTCACACAGCTACCTCTAGTGGTCCGATTTTGAAACTGTGTGCGTTTTGTGTGACAAATTCAGCCACAATTATCCACTAGGATGGCTTTACACAGGCTGCTAGACAAAGAAGTGCGTTTCAGATGGCGGAACGCGTAAACTCATCTATTGTTTCCCATTGTTTGGATCCATAGGGCTAAGCTATGCTAACGAGGTAACGCTGCACGCAGAGTGAGTGCACGCATAGAGGCAACATTCGGTTAAAATCCTGGAAGTTCATATCTCACTATGGACATTCTGAGGGTTTTCCTTTAAAATGGTCTACAAAAACGCCGCCCAACTCCCCAGGGACCACAAATGGCAATAGCTAATCTTAGAAATGAGATGTTGAAAACTGATAATGTTGAAAACATTATCGTTATTTTAAAAATATCAAATGTATGGTGAATACAACTCCTTCTGAACTTACATAACATTCTGACTAACAGAGTAGATGGAGTCAAGGTGATGCTGCTGCAGAGTGGGTTAGTATCCGTGACCTTATTTGCATCCATACTAATTGCGTACACTAACAGCAGCGAGCGAGATGTTCTTTAATTATTGATTGCTTGCATTCTCATTTATACATCAATTAATGATTTCACGCATGCAATGTGCAGCCAAATTAAATTGGAGAGCCAGGGGGGAAATCAAAAGGTCAATATATCTTGGCTTGCGGCACGTGGTTGGCATTTTGAACGGTGATGATGGCTTGTGTTCTTGGGAGCTCTGGAGTTGTCTGTCTACCATGTTAGAAAAGGCAGGACAGAAAAGGGACCTTTTTATGTTCAAACCTTAATTGAGTTGAACATATTGTTTGACAATCAGGTCTCTTTCTTTATATCTCCATTTGCAGATATAAGACATATCTTGGTTGCGCTTCCTTTTATGGTAAACTGACAAAGTTTTTATTGATAATTTGGGTTGTGAATCGTTTGTCGTTAGTCGGCCAACAATTCGGTTTTGATTCAGTTAGGCATTGACTCCATTTTGAAATGCGTGTTCATGCATCTTTGACTCACAAGTATGCTTTTCCTCATCATGTAGAACATTTACTTTCAAATAAATATGTTAAGCTCAGTTTTGGCCAACGGCACAGCCCGGACCACACCTCCACCTTTTTAATTTCATAGTATATTATACAGAGACAGCCCTTCTGAAGATCCTAAACCAGATCAGGTACAATTTTGATAAACACAAACGTACTGTTTTGTTTCTTCTTGATCTTACCGCTGCTTTTGATACAGTAGACCATCACATCTTGGCGAGGCTTAGGCATCTGGTCGGCTTCTCTAGTACTGTCCTAAACTGGTTCACTTTCTACCTCAAAGCCGTAAATTCTTCTTAAGCATGGACACATGTTCCTCAAAGATCCACGACATGAGATATGGCGTCCCTCAGGGGTCAATTTTAGGACCAGCTCTCTTCAACCTGTACATGCTTTCCCTGGGCAACGTAATCAGGAGACACGGCATCAACTTACACAGTTATGCAGATGATACACAGTTGTACATTGCAGTGTCTCCTGAAGGCCCAATTGATGTCCTCTATAACTGCATTTCAGACATCAAGTAATGGATGGCAGCAAATTTCCTGCAGCTCAACCAGGACAAAACTCAGGTTTTACTGATCGGCCCTGAAGACCACATTTTACCAAAACTTCATGTACTAAATCCCACACAATCTGTTGAAAATCTTGGTGTGATCCTCGACTCGGATCTAAACTTCACCCCGCATATCAAAAACATAACTAAGCTGGGTTTCTACCATCTTAAGAATAGAAAGAGTCTGACCATTTCTCTCTCTGGCCACCACAGAGCTTCTGATGCACGCTTTTTATCTCCAGTCTGTTAATGGTCTTCCAAAAAAGACCATTAATAGTCTCCAATTACTACAAAACTCAGCAGGACCAGAGGCCGGGAGCATATTACCGTAATCCTAAAATCTCTCCATTGGCTCCCTCTGCATTTCAGGATCGACTTTAAATTTGTTAACAACCTTGGGCACTCATAATTATCCAGACTTGCTTTAACCATATCGACCCCTCTGTACCCTGAGGTCCTCCAGTACCGGCCTTTTAACCTTACCACGAGTTGGCTCCAAAACACATGGAGATGCCACATTTCGTTTTTACGGCCCCCGTCTGTGGAATAGTCTGCCAGAGAGCCTCACGGTCGCGGAGACAGTGTGGGCAGGGAGGCGGGCAGCGGTGGGAATCGGCCTCGGATCGGCCCGTTGCTGCGGGACGGTGGCCGCGTTGTGGACTGGGGCGGCGCGGGGGTCGTCGCTGCGGAGAGTGGCGGGTGTCGGCAGTGGATCTGGGAGGCGGTGGGGATTGAGGGGCGTGGCAGGGGGGCTTGCACTCTTTTGCGTGTTTGGGGCTCTGACCTGCGGCGGCCTCTGGGCCGGTGGGACGTGGTCGGACTGTTGGGATCGGACTGTTGGGGTAGTGGGGTTGCGTCGGCGCTCCTGATGGGGGTCGCGGGGCGGCGGCAGGGGCTGTGGAGGTATTTTGGGGACCTTGTTCCCGTCATGTAGATGAAGCATGCAAATTATTAGTACATGGTTTGACAGAATGAATACCATTCATAAATCCAGTATTTCTGCTTGCTGTATATCCTCGGTGCCAAGCCAGGTCCATAATTTTACTGACAAATCCATTGCGTGTGTGTGTGTGTGTCTGTGCGTGTATGGCTATGTGTGTATGCTTGCTTAATGGCTTGGGAAGGTTGTGGGTCAATTGTTCCTTTTAATTTTGTTGCTTTTGTAGTGTTGCTGTGAAGCACTTTGAATTGCTCTGCATGAAAGGTGCTATATAAATAAAGTTTGATTTGATTTGTCACATCTGGTGCACTGTGATTTGATAACTTCATTTGATTGTCACACCTCTTTTCAAACCTGCTTAATCCAGACCAAATGACCGTTCTACCCGCATGCGGTGCGCGGATGATTCATTTGCAGAGATGGCAAAAGTACCCAGATTTCTTACTTGAGTAAGAGTAAAAAGTACTGGCTGAGAAATGTACTCAAAAAGTATTTTTGAAAGTAAAAAGTACAAGCTCTGAAGTGCACTCAAACGTATTTTTGAAAGTATAAAGTACAAAGTACTAAAAATAAAATGGTATTGCATTTTTTCAATGTTAGTTTGTCAATGTTATTGTTTGAATAAATGACTAACAACCAAGCCTAATTTAGCTTGTATCTCGGGACTAAATGAAAACCACTTCACTAACTGAGATTGTACTCGGTACATCAGCGCCCCCTACTGACTCATATTATACATCTTATCCTACCCTGTCACTGCACAGAAAAAAAGAGAAAAAGTAACGAGCCTGTTTTGGTAAGTAAGTAAGGAGAATAAGTACAGACATGTATGTTAAAAATGTGCTCAGTACAAGTAAAAAGTAATTACAGAAAAAAGTACTTCTAAAAGTACAGATACTTTAATGTTTTACTTAAGTGCAGTACTTAAGTATTTGTACTTCGTGACTTGCCATCTCTGTTCATTTGTTGTGGCTTCTCAGGCTCTATGAAGTGGCTCGTTTTCCTAAGATGATGCTGTCAAAGTTTGGGTATATTCGGGTGCTTGTTGCAGAGAAAGAGACCGTAGTGTGTCCTGCGGACGTGTGTGTGAACGTGCAACACAGCAACTGGCAGAGATGTCAAAAGTACCCACATTTCGGACTTCCGGTTGGACGACATGTAGGCAACACGTGTTCCAACTAGCTCCGTATACTCTGTATAAATATCCTCTTTTTTGCCCATCCAGATTTAGTCTACCCCTTTTTTTTATTACACAACTGGGCTGTTTAGCCTGTATTTGTGCGACTTTGCTTGGATATGA
>OMKY01248918.1:0-12400 GCA_900302395.1 Bregmaceros cantori | reverse complement strand
TGTGTGGATGAATGTAAAGGTGCGTGCTTGGTGTACTGGATCTTTAGTGGACTCGCCTACTGCGCCCGCGGCCAGTCTTAGCCAAGTTCCCACAATAGCGATTGCCTACTAGGCTTTAAGCCCTAGGAGAGTGCTATTTGAACCACAAAACGCCAGAGCTACTGGCAAAACAACGTGAGCATGAATGGAGGCTCTTGAGAATAATAACAATTTAGATCAACACCGACAAATCGCATATGCAACTCGTCGTTGTGTTTGAATCACTGACCAGCCGGCCCTTCTCCAAAACATTGAGGATTGGAGAAGAGTCTATGGAGCTGTGAGTTGCACATTATGATAAGCTGCAATGATGAAAGAAATTGCACGTACAGGACAGGTGTGAAAAATATTGCATCTAGCATTAACACCTGCCTGTTGGCAGAAACCATAAACGCATGGTTTTAAGAGGCAGAGTGATTAACATTGGATGATAAAATGCATAACAGCCTCTGGTCCAGGACAATGCAAGCAGGCCGAGTCGACGAATGCCTACAGACTAAATAAGTGAGCCGCAGGTGGTTCCAGTTAGCCTTACACTTCTTCGTGGCTCGACCGAAAGGCAAGGACCCAGTGCCTTGAGCGGGGCAGTAGTGCCCCCCCCCCACCACATGCCTTTGGAAGCGCCGCTGCTAACCCATGAAAGCGGCGCCAAACACAACAGAAGCAACTAAACACTTTAAATGTTGTTTTTACACAACCCAGTTTGGTTATATATAAAAAATCAACTTGTAATTGATCCATCCCATCAAAATATTTCAGTATGTTGGTGGTGGTAGTTTCCTTTAAGACAGAAGGAGTGAGAGAGAGGGAGAGAAAGAGAGAGATGATGCGAACAGTCTGCGTCGTTCTAACACAGAGTAGTGTCTACGGGTCGTTGGGAATAATACTAGCAGTTTAACAACAGCATTCCACGTTGGCTGTAACACTGCCACCTGGTCGAAGGTGATGTGCCCAAACGCAGTGCTGCATTATGCATTATCGGGGGCGAAACAGCACAACAGTAATAAAATGGATGGATTGCCATTTTTTGCAACTTCCTAATGTGGAACAGTCAGTTGCCTAATGTGCAACAGTGACCTGTGGTGTTGAACAGTTGAACTTAAAGTTAGACACATGACCATAGTTTACTTTTACCATAGTTTTACTGACATTCATTGGTTTAGGGAAGGGCCAGGGCCACTAGAGCTTAGCTATCCCACATAAGGCAGTGGCCCACATTAGGGTAATCCACCCTAAATAAATACAGACCGGTGTAAGCAGAGGGAAAGAGAGACCGCAACAGCCTGTGAACAGATAAGTGTTGTACGTGCAAAATGCTAAGATGGTAAATTACTTCTTGGTGATAAGGTTGAAGTAAGGTTAAGTGTCGCAGCAGATGGCTTGTAACGACTATGATGGGGCCATGACAGTCTAACGTACTCCCGTAACCTCATAATATTTCTTTCTTGTGACATTAATGCGACTGTTTGACTAATGCCTATCCTCCAGCGCCCACCCGGCTTTCTAATTTAAGCGTTATTCTCAAATCACTCTGCTGTATTGTCAAAAGCTAATAAGCTGATACATTAAAGGTTATATTAGCATAGCACTCCCTATGGCGCTTGTGGGAGCGGATTTAAATATAGTGAGACGACTCGCAATGTTCACCGCTGTGTTTCGTATTATGCATGCAAGCAAAACAGTGGGCCTCGCACCTCTGTAATGTACCCCTGTAAGGCATTGGAATGGAATGTGTATCGTAATGTGTTGCACATGATGATCAATGTTTTTTTTTTCAACATGACCATATGGAATATACAATATTCAAGCATTGTAGATTTGGTTGATGAAAACTAAACATGCTTTTGTGAATGGTGTTCATTTCAGAATGTTGAAAATGAATAGAATAGCCTCTCCAGATCAGCAAAATAAGCTGTGAAAGTGTAGATTGTATGTATGTATGTATATACATGGATGTATATACATATATACATATATAGATTCATACATACATACATACATACATACATACATACATACATACATACATACATACATACACACATACATTCATATACACATTTTATACACATTTTTGGATTACCTTCAATCAAATAATTTAACGAATGATTTGCACTACATTTGTTCAACTTTGAACACCTGCAGTATATAGCAAATTATTTGGTGTGATTAGAAAAGTAACCCGCGGAACGGAGGCAGACACACACAGACACGCACAGGCTCGCACAAAGGCTCACGCACAGAGACACACATGCAGCGGCATAGAGAGAGTGGGAAAAGAGAAAGAGAGCGATACATCGCTGCAAAGGGTGCTAAGCTTGCACACGCAATGTGAAGTTCCACCACTCTACACAGCGCTCGCCCTATTGTTCAAAAATCACAGAACCACTGAAATTAATTAAGGATATATAAAACTTTTGCACTTTTTCAGCGGTCTGTTGTTGAAGTTTTGCGCTTAGTGCACTGGTGGCGATGGGGCAGCTGCGGCCGTGGCTTGCGGGCAAGCTCGCCCGCGCACGTACAGACACACACAGGGAGACGAACGCTAAATCCTTGCATACGTCTCGTCATGTTTTTGTTCTGTGGAGTTATTAAATCCTAATAAATTTAGGAATTGTTCCACGGGCCAAATGACACGGTGTCGCAGGCCGCACCAGACCCGTAGTCCGCCGATTCCCCACCCCTGATTTAAGACTTTGCCGACAGGGAGGACAGAGAGGCCTTACAGTGACCCACATCAGTCGCAGCTGATAGCCTCTCTAACTCCGGAGAGGATAATCCACTTAAAACCCTGTCAAAACTGTCAGCAAGAGCTATATCAAGAATAACCATGTCTTTCCTACTTTTTTAAAATTACAACTGAAACTGTTATTGGATTCATTGTGAATGCTCAACTACAGAAAATGATCACGTTCAAACAGTGATGATCACGTTTCACCTTGATTAACTGTTACCAAAATCGTCTTGGTGTCTCACTATTGGCCAACATCAGCTGATTCTCAGGGCAATGTTAAAGAAAAACTCATTTAATACTGAAATATGTGCCTCCTTCATCATAAAGTCATTTTTTGGGGATACACACCATTTTCCCATTTTAGTGATAGGGTTAGTGTGAAAGTGGGATGGGAGAGACCTTGCAGAAATGTCGGCGAGTGGAGGTACGCTGCCTGTACCTGTGAACTAAGCCACAGATTTAGCCACAATTACACAATGGAATATAATGTAGCAGTTCGCATTTCTTGGAAATTTCATACACACGTGGACACTGTGACAGTCTATGACCACTTGCATGCCCATATTTGGCTGGTGGTAACTGCTGTGTCTGCGATTGTAAGTGCATTGTGATGTCATCTACACACACCCCTCGGCTGTCGGCTCAAGACACCAGGGAGTTCAGTGGTCCTTCTCTTTCTGTGTTGTCTGTCGCCAATAAAGGAGCATTATGTTAGAGGCTGGTTTCCTCATTAAACACCTACCTCTACAATAACATTAATTGAAAAAAAAATCATGCAATGCTGTCATTCAAATTTGATGAATATCCCCGAAAATCAAGGGCGTCTGGTCACCGCCGTAATGTATGAACCTGTGTACAAATCTCTACTCCATTATCGAAAAGCTGTTCAGGCCATGCAGGTCACAGGGAGTTAAAGAAAAGAGCCATTGTATGCAACTTCTCTTTCAAGCAGATTGCATCTTCTTGTGTACACAGAGTCCTCTTTCATTCTGCATCAATACACCATCATATTCTGTCCTTCTTATCTTCGTGTCTGTTCTTGAACTTGCACGGGCATCCATTGTTTGTGCTTCACCCGGGAGGAGCTATTCAGCCGGGGCTGTCTCCGAGCTCATTAGAAAGAGAAATATGCTTTGCGGCCGCTGTGTATTTGTGTTTAGCTTGTGCTCTTGTGGCACAATCGTTTTTGTGTGGACCCCGAGTTCCTCTCATTTGATTTGAGCAAGTGCACCAGCTATCCATTCTTTGCAGCTGCTGGCTCTGTGGCGCAGTCGCTTAGACTGCTGCATCCAGCTCCATGCAGTCGTGTGCCTGTGGCATAGTCTCACAGCGCACGCAGGTGTCGTGAGATCGCTTCCCCTCACCGACATCAGTATGTTGCAGGTCTGCTTCCCCACTCTTTCGTCCCCCTTCACACTAATCCTGTTAATAAAACAGCATTTGTGCCCATAAAAAGCGATTAAAGATCTTCCTTTTAAATTAACTTCCTTTTGAAATTGGGGCAAATCCATCCACCTGGTCAGAAGTTATGGACCAAACAAAAATCTTTCATCTGGAATTTAGTCTCTCCCCAACTCTTCATCCCAGTTTTCGATTTAATCCTGTCACTATCTCTCTAAATAAAAAATGAAAAAAAAAAAAAAGATAATGTTATCACTTTTTTTTATTTGTTAACGCAAAGGCTATTCTGTGGTGGTGGCACAAGCAAACCTATTACATCCCAGATGCTCCACGTTTCGGGGATGCAATTGTTAGTATTGGGCCCACCACCCTTCAACAGAACTTCCCTGGACGGAGATCTGCCACATGCAGCGAAATACAATGATGGCAGCCTTTTAACTCCACCACGAGATAGGCCAACAGCGTATTGTTTTTTTGGCAGACAAATATGTGGTGAATCAAATTCAGCATATGTGAGCAGTCTAGCTGTTCTGCCAGTCTGACCTGTGGGGCATCATTTTGTCCTGGCAGTGCAGGACTGTAGCACAGTCCAAGTGCAAGTCAATCAACAATGTCTTTGTTGGGCAGGAGTCAAACTGTGTGTGCTTGCTGCCAGGCATGATGCTAGTGGTGACATTTAACTAGTGTGGCATGCTGTGTATGCAGGGTTGGCAAAGAAACTACAATTAATAACGTTGCAGTGAATTCTGTCTCACAACAAAAATGTATTCCCTAAAACAAAGCAAAATAATAATAATAATAATAATATATATAATATAATAATCCTTCTAAACAAAACACATACCAAAGGAACCTTCAGACTTTCCTTTAGCACCAGAAAAAAAACAAAACCCTTTTTTCTACATGTTTACATTCCTCAGTTATAGCCTCCAAAACAGGGGTGGGTATCACTGAAAAGTGTTAATTTCTCACTAAATCTTCAGTAAAATATGGCGCCTCTATACTGTATGCATCCTTCAAAGGCCCAAAGACGCGGAAACACGTCTTTAGCGCTGAATGAGTTAATAACAGTTTGGCCTCTGAATGAATCTACCCTAGAGCATTAATACACCGAATCTGGGACAGATCCAACCATTAAATGCCCGACACTCTGTGTTTCATAGGTACAATAACATTGAGGTTAGGATTGTAACTCAAAAAAAGTAGGTTGGTGTATCGATAATGACATTGTGATTGAATTTCGATAAAACTCAAACTCAGAGCTAAAATCATGGGCTATAATTTAGTTATGAAACCACACTCCTCGCCATAGTGCAACCACAGCAGGCCGCAGCTCCACTCTGCAGGCTGCAACCTTCAGCACCTAATGAGTACTGAGGAATTGTTTGCATTGTTCTTTGGGCCAATAGCCACCTCTGGTAAAACAGTCTAACTTTTTGAGTCATTTTGTTTACAAACGAACAAACAAACAAACCAACAAGCATATGCAACCTAAAACATAACCTCCTTGTTGGAGTTTATGTTATCCCTGCTGCATGGAGTTTTTCTTAAAAATATTAAAATTATTTTCAGGGTGCAAGTGCCGTTCTTCCATTTTATCAACAGGTTCAGTGTAACAGATGTGAAATGGTCATGTATTTCACAGCGATTGAATTATTGCCAACTACCATAGGCAATCGACTGTTTATAAAGTCCCTTGTTGTGCAATGTCGGGGCAGTCATGGTACTCTAATTCCTATCGTGATCTGATCCTAACCGATCATGCGTTGTGTGTGTGAAGTTTATCCCATTACACCCATTACATTAGTGTGAAGGGGGACGAGAAAATGGGGATGGGGGAAGCGATCTCACAACAGTTGTGTGCACTGTGAGTGAGCCACAGGCACAAGACATATGTCTGTATGCAGCTGTAGAGAGTTGACCCCTGTATGCAGCCGTGCTGCTGAGATGGCAGATTGACTGAGGAAGATAGAAACAGACTTAACAGATGGATCAAGAAGGCAGTGTGTGTGCTAGGCTAGCCAGGAAGCTGACTATTAATTAGACATATGGATGCTGCCATGGTAAGCCATGTGAATTCCAGCGTGCCATGGTAAGCCATGTGGATTCCAGAATAGTCTATAACAGCTACTGATGTGCCCTTTCAAGTGTAATGCTCTCCAAAAAGGCAGCACAGCCATAGATTAACCAGAAGTGACACAGAAGAAGATGGAAGTGAATTCATAATTTATCAGGCGGGGGTCTGAATCAAACCATAATGTTGCCTGGTGAGTCAGACTTGACAGCATATGCATGTCTGTTGGCGGTTCCAGACCACTGATAGGCCAGGATACAATAATAACACACCAGTCGGCACACAGGCCTCTTCAATGGAACTGGGCAAAAATTATATTACATTGCATTACAATATTACAAATAATCAGAGATGGGCAGTAACGCATTACATTTACTCAGTTACAATTTTTTGTGTACTTTTTTTACTTTTGGAGTACATTTTTCACAAGTTACTTTCTACTTTTACTCAAGTAAATTGAGGTGAAAAAAACTATTTTTTACTGAGATATCAGTAAAATGTACTCGGTACATTAACTCTGCCTTTAGCGACACCTGTTGGTAACTGTTGGCACATATGTTGATGTCATATCTCTCTCTCGGGCGCTTTCTCTCTCGCTCGCTCTCTCTCTCTTGGTGTCTCTCGCTCTCTCTCTCTCCCACTCGGTCTCTGTCTCCCTCTCGGGCTCTCGCTCTCGGGCGATCATTTTTTTCCATTCATTTTTTTCATTCATTTTTTAAACTGAAAGTTACTCAGTACTTTCGCTACTTAAGTAACTTTTTTGTGGAATACTTTTTTACTTTTACTTGAGTAACTATTTGGATGACTACTTTTTACTCCTACTTGAGTAATATTTTGCTGAGGTAACAATACTTTTACTTGAGTAATTTTTAAGGCTACTCTGCCCATATCTGCAAATAATAGCGTATAATATATATGATGATATGTTCCCAAGAATTCAGACCAAATACTCCGACATGAACAAAAACACTTTTTAGCCATACCCACCCCTGTTCCGGAGGTTATAACAAAGGCAGAAACATGTTG
Organism: Bregmaceros cantori; assembly: GCA_900302395.1. NCBI lineage: Eukaryota > Metazoa > Chordata > Actinopteri > Gadiformes > Bregmacerotidae > Bregmaceros > Bregmaceros cantori. Next base: position 5,126 of record OMKY01248918.1, on the reverse strand, counting down.
CATTCAACAGGATTGGTAAGTAGTCTATTTTCAAATCAATAACTTTGTAACGCGTTATGCAAGTGGGATTTTGAACACGGAATATGCAGGCAAACCCACTTACACACAGAACAACCGAGGGTTTGCCTGCATGAATGTTTCGTGTTCAAAATCCCACTTGCATGTCATGTACTTCTGCTGATGAAACGGGTTAGTGAGCGAGCGGAACATATTGCGGATGAACACTTACAAAATAGTCCCCTGGTTTTCCACTACTTAAACCCCTGCATTTGATTTGTGTGTAACCAATTGACTCTCACATAACAGTTTTGAAGCAGTTTTGAAGTGATAAGTGGCTGTAATCTGGAAGCTACTTGAGTCTTTCCAACTAGTTTATTTCAATGGGGATATCAACATGGAACGGTCGCACCCGCGCGCACATGCACGGCTCACTGGCAATGTATCGGTTATCTTAGAACAAGGAAGAACATGTTTCAATTAGAATTTTCAGCGGTGTATCCCTTTTAAGGGGAGTCTGAAGTTTCCTTTGCCATGTGTTTTGTTGACAAGGACACATAACTTAATCTTCTATGGGTCTTGAAAAAACACTCACATGTTGAAAAACACCTGGTACCGGGACGTGCTGAATTTGAAAAGGGCTGGCATAGAATGAGTTAAGAATAATACTCCATCATTTCCCTCAACATTCACCGCGGCCGAGCTCCCCAATGCCCAAAGGTGCCACTTCTTGGCATGGATGTGTATCCGTGTGGTTGTGTGAGCAGCTCCAGGAAATAATTTTGTTGTTGGCTTGGAAATTTTTTTTCTTCTTCTTCTTTTTGCGTTCCCTGCAGCACGTCATCTGTCACATCTGACTGCGTCAACAGCTGCTGCTGCTCTGACACGGCGCCACCGCTCCGTGCGTGCTTGATGTGTATCGACGGGAAACAAATACGCAGCTAAACAAATGTTTTGATTTCCGAACAGTGCGCGACCCAACCCCACTGGGAGATCCCTCATTTCTCAAGTTAGCAACTCTGATGTGGCATTCATTGCCAAGATTCTCATTAAAAAATATTTGGGTGAAACGAATGAATATTCAGGAATATACTTTTCCCTCGACACTTGACAGACGTCTACATACAAATACGACGCTGCCTTGTTGACAGCCCAATCTTTGGGTTAACTTGCAATTTAGCATTTTGGACTATACACAGAATGTTTTAATAAATGTTTCCAAACTTGCCTTCTCTCTGTTTCATCAACAATTATATTTTTTTCTTATCCATTCATTTATGTAAGCGCCATTTATCTCATTTTATTGACAGCGTTAGTGTGAAAGGAGGAAGAGAGAGCAGGGACGAGCGGATGTGCAGTATATGACCATGAGGGGATGCAATCTCACTTCCCTGATTGTGCTGTGATCTTAGCCAGAGCAACACTGTATTATTGGGTTGACTTGTTCCACGAACAACTGCCGCAGCACTCCACAGGATGCTCTCAAATTTGGAGGGTGACTTGCAGTCGTATGCTGGTGTGCAGTGCACATTTCATGCCGTTTGGACATAACGTAGTAAGGATATTAGTTAAATTAATATTCTCACGGCTTCCTTGCTTCCCTTTCTCTTTCTCTTGCTTCCACCCCTTTTCACCTAATCTCACCTGCCCACTGCACTGCACTTTTGTATACACTGCAGTATATACTAAAGAATCTCACACATTATGTACGGACTCTGTACTAGATAATATAATTAACCATCTCTCTGTTAACAAAATTACTAGGTTATTTGCTTCGTTTTAAACATTGCGTGTGGCTGGGGCTGCACGATTGTGAAAAAAATACAATCATTAATCACAATTATTTGAATCGCAATTGGAATCACAATTATTAATCACGACTATGAAACAGTGATGAACAACATCAAGTTAAGTTATTTCTTTTCTGGCGTCAGCACAGTTTTTCCATCTTTATTGACCGGATTAGTCGGAAATGGGGCTGAAGAGATCGGGGGTAGACAATGCAGGAAAGCCCGGCGAAGGGAGCAGAACTTGCGTCATTGCGGACACTGTGATCTAAACCACAGTGCCATTACAATGAATGGGAGCCATCTTTAGGTACAGTGTCCTTAACCACCTCACCATTGTCAACCCCCCCCCCCTAAAAAATAAAATCAATATCATTTTATTGAAATTCTAAAAAAAAATCAGAGCAGAATTAAATTGAAAATCATGATTTTTGTAATCATTTTTCATAATCACTGGGGCTGAAATAATGATTTTGATTAAAATTTTATTCATTGTGCAGCCCTGCATGTTGTTATCTGTGATTGGAGTGCTCTTCACTGAAAGATGCACCAGACTGTGGAGAATCTGACAACACCAAGGTTTGAAGCAACTTAATCAACGACCAAGCTGTGCATTACACACACGTACCTGCATGTGTCATTGAAATTAATGAAGGCATCCACAGGAGGGGCTGACGCACTGTTTGTCATTAAATTAGGCAGGGATGATTCATTAAGTTTTACTGCTTTATTGATTGTGAACTTCAATTACAATATTTCCAAGATTCACCTCAGCGTGCCTTTTGTAGCCTGGCAAGCCAGAACAAATGAATCGCCCATGCATCGCGCTCGCGACTAGAGCGATTATTTTGTCTGGGTTAAGCAGGCTCGAAAAAAAGTGTCAGTCAAGTGAAATTCACACAGAGCAGTAGGCATAACAAGTGGCATGGACACTCACAACTTGGACATGGCCCGCCTTAACGGGGCGCTGTTTGAATTGCCCAAATTTGGCCAACAATCCGATTTGTCTGCCTGGTTGGACCAGACCCACCGGACTGCCCTGTCGTGAGCGACGCATGGACAATTTGTTGGGTCTGGCTTGCCAGGCTATGTCTTTGGTGTTGTTTTGTTGCACTGTGACCTATGTTACCTCACATTAGTACCGAGGAATATTCATATTCTGTGCACTTTGTAACACTGACTGACTGTCAATAAATTGGGTTTACTGTGAAGGCGGACAAGAGAGTGGGGAAGCAGACCTGCAGCATACTTATATTGGTGATGGGAAGCAATCACACGACAGCTGCATGCTCTGTCGGACCAAGCTACAGGCACAAGACTGTATTAGCCGGGGAGCCAGAACCAACGAGTCGTCCTCATATTGCACACCGCTAGACAATAGATTGGGTCTGGGCAAATCAGGCAGACATTGCCCGTATGCGGGCTGAAATTATTCAAATCGAGACGTGGGCGGAGTTTGGTTGTCACACCACCACGGCGCCTGTCCCACCTCTGTGAGTGGATAACACAATTTGATTGACACTTTTTTCACACGTTTTTTGACCCTTGTTTTACCAGACCCAATGATCGTTCTAATTGCATGCGATGCGTGGACGTTTCGCTAGTTCTGGCTCGCCAAGCTAGTGATCTGTCCTCATTCCTCATGCAGAAATTGCAATAAGGCCATCCCCCATACTAGCTGAAGGCCAGAAAAGAGGGCGTCTGGCTACCGTACGTGTATATTTTTAGCAATTGATTGCTCAGAATATTTGATTTGCTCATCCCAAGATGGTGCTCATTGAGACTTTGTTTGACCAGATGGTCCCACCATCTTCCTGGCTGAAGTGGGTGGGAGTGCAGCCTGGCCGTGGCCGGCCACGGTGGACGTCACGCTGCCAAGTTTGTTTCCCACAGGACACATTTGGGACAGGAATGACACACTGTGTGTATTTGTACTGTACACCGCACTCTCCATATATTTGTTTTTAGCTGATGCTGTTTTTAGATACAGCAGAGGCAATGTGCAGACATACTTGGGCATGCACACAGACACTCACTTAGACACCCTTCTTGGCATTCTCTCTCAATCTCTCACTCTCTTGATCTATCTCTCCTTACCTCTTTCTTTCTCTCTCTTGATCTCTCGCTCTCTCCTTACCTCTCTTCCTTTCTCTCTCTCTCTCTCTCTCTCCCTATCTCTCTCTCAATCTCTCTCTCTCCCTATCTCTCCCTCTCTATCTGTCTCTCCCTTCTCTCCCTCTCTCGATATCTCTCTCTCTCTTCTCTCTTTCAGCAAAACTTGAGAACTTTAATAAGCTCTAGTTCGAAACTTGACTTGAGATGGCTTGGTATGTAATATTTTCCCTTTGAGCCGGTTTATGTCGGTTGTATTTAGTCTTATTTATTGACTAATTATCTGCGCCGGGACAGAGCCCACGGAGCAGATTATCTTTTCACCCGCGTTGGTTTGTCCCCTCGATAACTGAAAGAGTTGAGCATGGATCTGGATGAAATTTTGTTGATGAAAGAAAGAAGTGATTCAATTTTGGTGCACTTCTGTAGCCTATAAGTAACATAAATAAAATACTTGTTTTCTTCAAGCGTTACAAGGAACACAGCGGACGACTCGTCCCCACGCGTCACCTCCACTCCTCGGCGTGTGACGTCAGTCACGCATCCGCAGCGAATAACCCAAAGCCAACATGCTAACTGCTCGCAAGTGTGCGTCCAGTGCAGCGTCAAGACGGCTGCACTGATACACTCCGTTCTCTGTCCGTCCGACCGTAAGGTGTCCCAGTGCGGGGGATAATTCATCCGATGCGACTCGCAATCGTTACGACGACGTGACATGTTGTTGCGGTGTGCGCGACTCAGCGTGTGGACCGCGACGAGGCTGTGTGCCTGCCATTCACGGCGGGCTCGCTGTAGCTTTACAGTGTGTATGGTGACCAAAGATCCCCACCCTAATTGTAAGCTACGTTGTAAGTATAGGATTCCAGAGTATCTAGATGTTTTGGCATAAGTAACACCATGGCCTTGGCGCAGGTTTGCACTCTCTGAGTGCTTCTAGTTTATTCTGTTTTGGGCTAACACCTCCAGCTGCAGACCATTCCCGAAAACACCAACATAAACCCTCCGTGCCCTTCTCCTTCCCCTCTACACGTCATACATTAAATGTTAACAGTGTGCAAGTACTTGGATGACTGGAAAGCCCAACCTGTATCCCTCATAGGCCTGTGCAAGGGTAGCAGAGACTCCTCACAAGAGCCAACATACAAATACTCTCTCTCTCTCTCTCTCTCTCTCTCTCTCTCTCTCTCTCTCTCTCTCTTCCTCTCTCTCCCTCTCTCTTTCCCTTCCTTC
>OMKY01248915.1:2383-16785 GCA_900302395.1 Bregmaceros cantori | reverse complement strand
GCCGACCCTCCGACACCAACTCCGAAGACGCGCACCATGGCTAGTGCTTTGGCTCCTTTCATAACAAATCTAGTGGTCGGAGCCTACGACACCATCTTCCCCGATGTCAACGCTGCTGCCCGCGGCCCAGTGGAGCGGCAGTGCCCCCAGGGAACCGAGCTTAGCAGTTATATCTACGACTCATATATATGAGTATATGGCAGGAACTCTGCCTGACCCCGTTGATCGTAAAGGATGTGGCCTGCGAATGTGTTGTTCTTTGGGGTGGGGGGGGGCATTTAGTGAACAGATCGGAGAGTGGTTCTGGGGCCATATGGCGGTGGACTTTGTAAACTATGGTGAGAATGGCCAGGGTGGGTAATTTCTCGAAGGGGAGCATTTCATATTTTTTTAGTATGGGGCAGTGTTGGTCAGTCCTTTTTTTAATCGAGAATTTTAAGCCCTCTTTCGTATAGAGAGGCAATGAGTTTGGTGATGTTAGCATTACGTTGATTCCAGGTAGTTATACAATAGTTGACTCTGGAGAGGATGAGGGCGTTGAAGAATGTTTTTTGCTGCTTCTAGTGATAGCGAGTCGCGTATGTGTATGAAGGTAATTAGGGTGAGTTTCAGCATCTTCGTCATCACACTCATCACCCTTCTCCTGACGATCGCCAGTGCCATCGGCGGAATGATCGTCCACTTCAAAATCAGAGCGCAACGGAAGCGCACACACGACCCGAAACTTGGATGGTGGTCTCTCTCCCACCTCCACCTCCCAGCAGCGAGCGCCCCCCGCGCCCTAACCGGGAGGAGTGAGGGCGGTACACTAAGGAGCGTCACTGTCACGGTTAGCGACTGCTACTCCTCCATCAAGGCGGCGGAAGATCAACTCCCCAAATCGCTGAAAACATCGCCGTCTCCAACACCAAAACTAACAAGAACATTGAAGGACAGTCCAAACACATTGAAAAACAGTTCAAAGAACTCAAAGAAACCCTCTCCACCAAGGACTCTAACCCCGACCGGAACAAGGAAATCAAGGAGCTAGGCGATCGAATCGACAATCATTTCGACTCCCTCTTGTGTGCCTCGGAAAGTTCGAGTCCGAAACCCAACAGAACCTCTGCACTACACATGAGATACTACGTAGACACCTGCCGCAATGTGCTTAACTCAATGATTGCCCTCACACACCGGGCTTGAATGCCTCGAGCACGATGCGCCTTATATGAACCCTAATCAACGAGCCCCCCGAGGGGGATTCGCTGACAGCCAGGTGTAATCTAGCAATTTGCGAATCCTGTGTATATCCATCTTCTCACAATCCATGTAACATATTGCATTGAATGCCATCTCTGATGCGATGTAACATGTTGAAGTGACCATTGGCTCTGTACTGTCTGTCGTTAAATAAATTTCATTAATTTCATTCATTCATTCATATCTCTCGGGTACTCTCTCTCGGGCACACTCTCTCTCGCGCTCTCTCCCTCTCTCGGGCGCTCTCTCTCTCTTTCGGGCGCTCTCTCTCTCTCTGTCTCTCTTCTTACTTCCAGGAGGATATGAAAAGTGGGGGGACTTCCCTGGATTGTAAATCAACAAGCATTTTATTACATTTTGAAAAGAGAATTTGTCCTAAATTATTCATTTTTTTTACTGAAAGTTACTCACTACTTACAAACTTTTTTGTAGAATACTTATTTTTTACCTTACTTGAGTAACAATTTGGATGACTACTTTTACTTGAGTAATATTTTGCTGAGGTAACAATACTTTTACTTGACTACTCTACCCATATCTGGATAACGAAAAGTGATTTGAACCCAGCCTGAAGCAACGCATGAATATATTCACCTGAGTACATGGTAGAGTAGCACCACCCCCTAGCGGGAGACAAACCACACAGCACCACTAGGTCAAAGTTCGTGGACACAGAAGGTTGATCGCAATTCAAAATAATATTAGAATTACGGGTGTTATGCTGCTATGAATATCGTGGGGGCAATAATGTATTGATATACACTCTATATAATTTAATCATCAATGTATATATATATTTTTTTATTTTAAATTGTATATTACTGTTCGTTCGCTTCAAACCTGCACTAAACGTCGATGAACATTGTACTCTGGCATATTTTCGGTCTACCATATATGACGTTGCTAGGACCCCACAGAGTTGTAGTCATTTCCGTCCAATTGTAGGCTAACAGGCAATGATGGGCAAACCGTGTTGCTTGCAGCGAGTTGAGTTAACTGACAAGCCATCTTGTCAATTTCTTCTTGGGAAATGTATGACATTAAATGTGGTCGAATTGGAGATTGTAAAAAAACTGTATCAAGTACTTCCAAAGCCATACAATACTACTACTACTACTACTACTACTACTACTACTACTACTACTACTACTAATAATAATAATAATACTGTTTATTTATACAGTGCCCTTCAAGGAACCCAAGGTCACTTTACAAGAAACAAACCAAGGAAATATACTGCACTATATTTTGACAGCACCCTACACACAAAAAAAAGTGCTCCAAGTGCACCATTTGGGACACAGCACAGATCTGTGAGTGAGGATCAGGGCTCACAGACCTCTCACTTGACAATTAAGAACTGGGAAATGCCATCTGTGTTGTGAACCGTGGACCGCGGTGCATTGAGGGAGATGGTAAACCCACAGTGTATGAAGTTACATTCAGCAATGTTAATGACACCTTTGACATATAACTGCGATTTGATGCTGGCTGATTATTCTCCCTCGCAATCCAGAAACAACTGTTGAATATTTACTGGTAAAAGATGGTTCTTAGCCTTGTACACTAATCTTTTTTTTTAAAGTGAGTGTAGTGAATTATGTCACCGCGATTGGGTGCCGCGGGGCATGCTTGGTAGGAAACCCTGAGTGACTGTGGTCACTGACGGCGCTGTACAGATACGATCTGGATGACGCTTGGCAAGTAGCCATACTAGCAAAGCTTGGGCTCTTGTTGACCGCATCCAGACGTACTTCCCCCGAGTTATATTTTTTTTGGCCTTAAGCGCGGTTTTTCATTCTTTATTGAGAGAGATAATGATAGGATTAAATCGGAAACTGGGATGAAGAGTCGGGGGGAGACACTGCGGAAAAGACGGAGAGGGGACCAGAACCCTGCTCGACCCATGGTCTGGGGGGATGCTCTATAACCACCCTGCTACCGCGCCCCCCTTGTACAGTATTATTGGCGTTCGGTAAGAAACCATGTCTATGAAATGGCATTGTTTTGACTGTAGAAATAGTGAATAACTATATGCCTAGTGACTATAAGGATCATTGTGAATGCCCCTTATAGATCCTCGGAGCTTCGTCGAAGCCATCAAATCGAGTCAAATCGAGTAGGTGCCACAGGCCTCCCCTTCCTGCTCCGCCCCATATCGCTTTTGCCCTGCTATTGCTTTTGCTTTGCAAAAAATTATAAAAAGAATGATATAACCCCACCCCCCCAAATCGTGTTTTAACTTGTTTAATGTCCCTACCGGAGTATGTATACTCCTCCCACGGACATCCGGGTGAAATATAGCAACTTTGCTAAGGCCGTTTTGTACAACCATCTTTTCATATCGCATATCTCATACTGTAATGTTCAATGTCTCTGTACTGTCTCTCCTAAAATAAAATTCCTTCATTCATTCATATATATGTGTGTTTATACGACAGAACGGATCGTTAGCGAGCGACCCAGCAGAAGCTCCCACAACTCTGCTCTGACAGCAGCACCGGGTTCCTCCGCTAAACTCTTGGTAAGTCAAATTAAACTGAATGATATTAAAAACATTACTGTCATTGTTATTATCGTTATCACTTTCAACGCAAAGGCCTCTAGCCCTGCGGCCAGTGTTCCCCCCCCCGACTGTCAGACGGAGCGCTGTCCTGTCTGCCCAGCAGCTAAAACGCCGGCTCGCAGCTAATGCTAATGCTAACATGTTGTAAAAAGAATATAAAATAATATGAATACAATGTCAAATTAGTCCTTGGCAGAATGGCCGGTATTGGAATGTGTGTGTTGTGTCCCTCCCCGCCCCCTTTTTTTTGAAGGTCCTTTTGAACGTCCGAGTTGGTTTGGTCCTCCTCAGGAGATCGGTTTCTAGGTGAAAGGTCACAACCTAGATTCATTCAAACACTGGTCACTTCATTGACCCTTTTTAGACGTTTTTAAGAAATATTTAAAGGTTCAAATGTTCGGCACAAATTATAAAAAGTTTTATCTACTATAGGGGATTTTTTTCCTTAGAACTAAATGCACGGATTTTTTTTATCTATCTCGCCCTTAATACCCAATGACTCACAGTTATTATTTTTCTTTTTTGGATAAATGGTCAGTTATGCTTCTGAAACCTCTGGCTTGACAAATTAACACTGCATGTGCCCATAGTTTTGCAACCTGCGACACGAAGCAGGTTATGTTTTTGGTAGAGTTGGGTGGTTTGTGTGTCCCCAAGATAACTGAGAAAGTTGTGCACGGATCGGGATGAAATTTTGTACAGTTGTTGGAAATGACGCACGGAAGAATCTATTACATTTTGATGTGTTTCTGTAGCCTGTAAGTAACATAATCTTACTTAATCACCCACTTACCGATAGATCGCAAGTCGCTTATCGCGGTCACGTGACCAGACTGAGGGTGGCATGTGGCTGCTGGGAACTGTAGTTGGCATGTTGGATATTTTTCCTTCGGAAGTATACCCCACATACTCGGAGCAAGCAACAAATATAAGGGATTGATTTTGTCTACTTGAAATGTAGACAAATTTGGTTCTTATTAAACAACAGATGTACCGACGATTTAACATGGTTTTCTTCATATTCATGTTTTTAAATTATCTCCAATTCATATTTTCAGAAATGCTAAGATAAGTTAATTTCTGTAGCCTATATGTAACATAATCATACATTGTCACAAACTTACCGATGGATCGCTGCCGCTAGCTGCGGTCACGTGACCAGACTTCTGAGTTGCAACGGCTGGGAAATGTAGTTAGCTTGTGCTGAGCATGTTCGCCGGTGGCGTCAATCGCAATCGCGCTACTCTACGAGAATTTGCATTGATATAGACCTGTGCCACTACGGCACAGGTTTGCAGTCTCTGAATGCTTCCAGTTAAATTTGTTGTCAAATAATTTTATAGTCGACGATTCAATAATTAGTCGATTAATATTTGCAGCCCTATCTGGAAAGGTGATTTTGATTTTTGAAGCGAATTGAGTGAGTGCGTGGCAGAAATGGAGTGACATGTTTCATGCAGATGAAGACAGAGTGAGTGATCTGTGTCAAATGCGTTCTAACAATCAATGGGCCCATAGATGAACCAGATACATGGGTATACAGGGAAGACATAGCGGCATCTGCTGTATCCCAAATGGCAAAAATTACGTAATTCAATAATTGGGATTTAAAGTGCTGTCCACACTAGAGTGTCGTTTGCACGTATCATCCAGACTGTAAGAATAGTCTCTTTCCCCATGCGGTGGTGCTGCTCCACAGCCTGCGAGCCAGAACCAAGGCATCGTCCGTACGTCACCGACACTTGCATTGGGTCTGGGAAATCCTCTTGTTGACCTATGTAACGGAAGGTTGTATGTAGTTTCCTCTACGATGGTTTAATTTTCAATGCTGATTCTGATAAGTACATGTGCTAAACGAACAAATGTTTTTAAAACGTGGGACCAGTAGCATCACGCACCCTTTTTATGTTTCAGATCCAAGATGGCCTCCATCCTCCGCCACACGCTGCAGAGCTCTGCTGTCCGGCCTGTCTGGGCTGCTCCGTGTGGTGCGTGTCAACAGCATCACAAATACCATTTTTCTTTCCGTTGTTCCATGCTCCTAGTGCTCTAATAGGATATGATGACATTGCTCAGGGCTATTCAACTACTTTGCCCCCCCACTTCAGTAACCTCCGGCCAACTTGACCCAATGCAAAACCATTTTCATAACTTTTAAAGTAGCATACTTTTACTTTTATTTACTTTTATACTTTTATTTTTCTGACATTGTGATGTGAAAATGTATATATCTCCCAACCCTTGTTAAGTATGTTGTTTTTCCCGCAGCATCACGCTGTCTGGGTTCTACGGCCCAGCTCCAAGCTGCAGGTAAGTTTGGTTAATTCATAAGATGTAGAGTAATGATAAAAACTCACTGAGCTGTGCAGGTTCTCAGAGTCAACGCTTTGAACCGGTTCAAGAAACGAACAACCGGGAACTTTTTGTCTTTTCCAGGGAACAGAAACAAAACCAGAAACTTTATAATTTTTTTTATGTTCTGGAAGAGGAACAGTAATTTAAAATTAATGTTAACCGGTTAACACTGGTTTTATTTTGTTCCAAGTGCACTTTGGGATAACTTCATACTTCACTGCTGCATCGTAGATTATATAAATACTCTTATTTCTGCAGCGTGTTGTTGTGAGTTAACCCTGACACGCAACGAGATGTCGGCTATAGAGCGCTACCAGCAGGCACTGTTGCAAGTTGTGTGGGTACGCCCTGGTGCGCAACGAGACGCTGGCTCTAGAGCGCTATCAGCGGGCCGCAGATCTCTGTAGCGAGTTTTTGTGGGTTCGCCTCACATATATCCGAGAACAATGTTTTTTTGTTCTAACCGGTTTGGGAACGTCAATTTATTGGTGGAACTCATAACTGGAAACTTACAATTCCGTTTCTGTTCGGAATGAACTGAGTGGGGGAAAAAATATCAGTTCAAAGGTCTGATTAGAATACTCTTAGAATATATTAAAAACAATGTTTATTGTTTACTGTTGAGATACAATACAGGCAACACAGTCTGATCCTGTCTGTCGTGGCTTAAGTGGAAATATTTTGATGACACATGGTAGTCTGCCCTCCTAATGGATCTTTTAAATGGATTGAAAAATGTATCAATAATATAGAATATTGCCATATCAAGGATATTTCTCGGTAGTGGGTCTTTTAAACGAATGTAAGATATTTGTGACTGTGATTTATATCATTCACCAGCCCACCATTAAATGTATTTTTATACATGTAATGTATATCAAGAATGTATCTCTGAATATATGTAAATGTTTATTTTGTTGGTTTTTAGTTTATAGAAATTATTGGCAAAAAGTGTTAGTGTTTATTTGAAGATTTCCCCTGGGACATCCAGCAAAAGCGACAAGCTTCCCGACTAGACCCACAGAGAGATCAAACAATCAAGGCCCAAGGAGCTTTCAAGCGTTTAGTATGATAAAGGTTTAAAGGCTTTGATTTTATGCATAATTTTGGAAGAGGGTGGTCCGCCCCCCCACTGGGGGCAGTCTGACCTACTCCCTGTGTTCTCTCTCTCTCCAGTCCAAACCAAGAGTAAGAAGTCTCTGAGCCGGCCTGGAGTCAAGAACATTGTCCTCGTCGAGGGAGTGCGCACCCCCTTCCTCATGTCTGGAACCACGTAGGTTTTAATGGAGCAGTCCGGAATCGGGCAAATTGACCAACCGATAAAGGAAACTGCCACTGAGAATTCATAACCGGGCTTTGAACAGATATATCTTCCCAATCGGTTCGTTAATCGATTAATCGGTTGGATAGTATTTTGCCACCTGGCACAAGTTGTGGCAGGTGTTGTTTCAATTCAAGGTGACGTTCGTCGTGGGCGCGGCTGGGAAGGTGCATGGTGGCAGAAACTGAGCAGCGGATACCGGACAGATCGCGCTGTTCGGGGCACTCGGCGGTTGGACAGACCACGGCGTTTCAATGAAAACTTTGAGGAACGAAATAACACCGGTATTATCCGGTTACCATTAATATTAAATAAGTGTTACTGTTCCAGAACATTAAAAAATAACGTTCCGGTTTCATCTATGTTCTTTGCAAAATACAAAAAGTTCCTGGTTTTCGTTCCTTGAAGCGGTTCAAAGCCCTGATTCATACTGTAATGCGTCCCTCCAACTCAACTAAACAACTAAAAATGGCTGTATTAGTTTTTGTGGAACCAAACTTGTCACAACTCTCATACTGGATTCAAAGGGGCCTTGTTATGGTTGGAGCTAGGCTATACTAACAAAGTACGCAGAGTGCGTATGGGCTTATATCATAGACTGTATAGAAAGTACACGCAGCTTGCTTGATGTCATCCTATTTCCGTGAAAGGACTAGTTTTGAAGCCTCCGGACTCCGGTATAGGGAAATGGCCTGTGCGATATTGAGAGAGTACCCATATGTCCGGGGCGGTCCAGGGACCCCGTTCCCATAAGACACAGCTAATACGCAAGTCATGCTACAGTAATAATTGCATAAAATAATAATACAGGCACTGGGATTTATAAACATGTTTTCAAAGTTCATATTTTTACCCTAATATAGAACTTGACTCAACAGGTTTACATATAGCGCCAAAATCGCAGCCGAAGCTGCCTCAAGGCTCTTCACAAAAGTGATTTTGTTTTTTAGATTTAGATTTAAGGAAGATAGCAGCTATTTACCTAACTACCTTTCAACCTTGATTTCCCAGTTCAGGACAGTAATTTGGGATTGGTTACAGAACTCTAACGGAGGACTGGAGAGAAGGAAGAAAAAGGAGATCAGGACTTTCTCGATCTCGGCCTAGTTGAAAAAATTACTTTGTCTGCAATAAAGACTTCTTTCTTTTGAATGTTTTTTTTTTCAGCCCATTCAGGCTGTTTTTTTTTTTTTTTTTTTTCAAGCTTTATTCGCGTTGGTGGAAACGGGTGAAGATGGGGGGCAGACATGCGGGAAATACGTGGGTGGCGAGATTCGAACCACCGACTCACCGCGCCATTAAGGCATATGCGTGCTTTTAAGCGCTCTGCCTAACCAACTGAGCTACTGGGCAGCACGATGAAGACTTCTAATGATCATGTTTTTTCCCCCAGATACGCTGACCTCATGCCTCACGACTTGGCCCGTGCTGCACTGCAGTAAGTGTGTGTGTCTGTGTGCGTAAGTAAATGTTATTTGTATTGCGTTTCTAACAAGCAAAAGTCACAGAGCTTTGGGTCTGGCCCTCTTGCATAGGGGTTAAAGACGTTGCGCCGACAGGTAGCCCGACACATTCTCTTGTCGCTGTGGCTTGAGACCGTAGCGCCGTGAGATCGCTTCCCTGCACGGGTTATGCTGCATTTCCGCTGGTAGCTGCTGTCTCGTCTTCCTTTCATGCTAATGTTGTCAATAAAGTGAGAAAATGGCGCTTGCGCCAATAAATAAATCGCAGACCGCTTTAAAAGAATAGAAAATGGGGCAAGTACCGTACAAATAGATAAGCAAGTAACAGCATTGGGGGAGAGGAAACGATCCATAGTTAAAAGCATGGCTTTGAACCAATATATTTTTCCCAACTGGTTCGTTCTGTACAGGATCGTAATTATAGCGTTTCCAGTTATGAGTTCCACCAATAAATTGACGTTCCTGAACTGGTTAGCACAAAAAATATTGTTCCCGGAACGGTTAATTTCGCTCCTGTCATCTTGACACAAGTTATGCCAAGCATTGTAATTTTCAGCATTTTTTTTTTTTTGCTGACACCACCACCTATTGGTCTACAGTCCTGTAGTCTACAGACAAATTTGAATTTTTTTGAAAATGTTAAGTAATATCAAAATATGGTTAATATTGTTTTAACATTAGTTATTAAAAATGCATGAATATGAAGAAAAGCATAACAATATTAGTCTATAAATGAACTACAGTGACTTTGTCCAAATAACTTAATTTTTGTATTTTTTTGGCTAACACAAAGTAAAGTTGAATACATTTCAAGTTGACAAGATTAATTTCCATGTCGCTGTGAATATTTCGTGGATTTTTATTGATATATAAATTATAGACTAACTAGACAATTTATACCGTGATATTTAGATATTTTTTGTTATATTTGAAAATGTAGTTCTTATTCACCTTTTCCCATCAATTATGACCATTTTATTATGTCATGTTTTCAAATATGATGTATTAATATCAAATTTGCTTCGACCAATTGGGTAATGTCTGCACAAAACTGGTGCAATAACAATGATTTCATTTCTTTGCAATTGTTGATTACTACATTCGTTGCCAATTCTATTATCGAAGTCATCGATTTAATCCACTAAATGTTGCAAAGCTAGTGCAGAGACCTATATGTGATGGTGTGTAGGATTAGAACATGCATACCATATTCCACACCCAGGAAGTCGACTGATGCTAAATTTAAACTGCATCTCCAACACATCGTCCACGCATCGCACATTGCTAGATGCTTGCATTCGGTCTGGAAAAATCCAAGTCGCCGTCTGTACGGAATCAATCGACCAATCAGTGCAGACGTGGGGGAGGGGTGGGGGTGGTTTGTACGGGCTGCACATGACGTGGGCGACGTTTGTACGGGCTACATGAGACGCGGAGTGTGGTTGTCATGCCTCCACACCGCTTGTCCCACCTACTGCGCTGTGACTGGATAACAGGATTTGAGTGACACTTTTTTTTTTTTTTTTAACATTTCCTACCCTGGTTTTACCAGATCCAATGCAAGCGTCTGTCTAGCGATCTAATCTCTACAAGTGGATCCGAGTTATTGAACGTGTTTTGTGCGTCCGTCCACTCCCTGCAGGGGGCTCCTGACGAAGACGGGACTCCCCAAAGATGCTGTGGATTACATCATCTATGGAACAGTCATTCAGGAAGTCAAGACCAGCAATGTCGCCAGAGAGGTAGGTTTGACTTGATTTTTACAACACAAGGCTTACAACACTTGGGGGTGGGAATCTTTGGTCACCTCACCATTACAATTCGATTGCGATTTTGATGGAACGATTCGATGATGAAATGATTATTGATGCATTTTTTTTTTCTGTATGTATATTCATGTACTCTTTCCACATTTTTAGTCTTACGAATAAGCAATCGTTACTTACAAACAAACTTGCAAACAAATAGTTAAATTAATTTCCATTATACTTTATTAAAATATAATACAATATCCCATTTTTTTGCATTCAAATGTTTTAAAACTATTACAATTGTGCTGGTTTTATGCTTTTTATTTGTTAATGTTTTGATTCAGGAGGTGTTTTTTCTCAAAAGTAATAACTATTTTTTTTGTTCTAATATCTTACAGATTCTTTTGTATTGAAAATACAAAATGGTACAACAGTCAATGTTACAACAGACACGCTCCAGCCGGCATACGAGTATAATTCAACTCGATTTGCCAGCGTTTGAGTTCATGGCCATGTGTCACGCATCAGGAAAAAAAACAGCCGCATGTTGTCGCGTGCACCTCAGATGATGAATTAAATTGCGCTCTTCTCTGAGCAAACTCCGCTTGGCTTGCGATCCTATAGGAGGCGTAGCATGATTGCATCGCCACCTATCTAAATGTGCAGACACCCAAACAGTTTCTAATATTGCTGTATGAAATCCAAATTGCGCAGAGTGACTAAATGCTGTTATAGTATTTCCTGATCTGACGGCTTCAAAATATATAAATGTACACATTATAACTTGCCATCCTTGGTGAACCAAACGTTATTTTGGCTGTGATTTTTATGAATGATAAAATACAATCATTTCCCGGGGATTCCACCACACGTCTTTTAGTCTCGGAATTGGCTTGAACTTAGTAGAAAGCGCCTGGCTGCGGAGAGGAAGAATTTCACTGTACATGTATGTATATGAGACTAAATTAAGTATGTTACCTTTATATATTAACAAATAAAGGAGAGCACGCCACCTTGCACAGCGGTTTCAAACACGGGATGGCACCACACACGTCACGTTATTATTATTATTATGATTATTATTATTATTACACCGCCGACTTTCACTGCGTATTCTCTCGTCTCTCCCTCTCGAGCATCATAATGTTTTACAAAAGTTGTTTTTTAAAAGTATATCAAACACACACACACACTCACGCACGCACCTAAAACCGACTGTAGAAAAGGGAAAGTGACGTATCTGCTGGTGCTCTGGGCAAAGCCAACTAGCGCGCCAAATGTGTCCCGCAGCCTTCAGCACCCTGCGCCCAGCGCACTGCATTCAAGCAGGTGGAAACACAGCTGAATACGCAGGTGCGCTGATACAATTGCGTTGCGCATTCGTTGGTGGGAACCCGGCGTAAGTGATACGTTTTGGACTACTAGTACGTGCAGTGGGAACATGGACCAGAGCATACCATTGTTCTTTTGTACCATTGTTAGACACTTGCTAAGTTCTGGTTTAAAATGAACCTTTCAATCACTGTGTAGGCAGCTCTCGGGGCTGGATTCTCCAACAAGACTCCTTCCCACACGGTCACCATGGCCTGCATCTCCTCCAACCAAGCTATGACCACGGGTGAGCAGCTGTGCACTGGCACCGACTAGGGATTTTGATGATTAACTGATCAAATTTTAATTTGCTTTAATTCAATTCATCAAATTTGTACTACAACCAAGGCTTTGAACCGGTTCAAGAAACGAAAAATATATTTTCCAGGGAACAGATTCATTTTTTAAGTTCCGGAACAGGAACACTTATTTAAAAATGATGTTACCATTTTTATTATTTTTGTTTTGCAGTAGAGTGCTACCAGAGGGTCTCTGTAGCGAGTCGTTATGGGTTCGCCCCCACATGCACTGAGACCTTGGCTGTAGAGCACTACCAGCGGGCAGCAGCAGGTCTCGAGCGAGTCATTGTGTGTTCGCTTCAACATATGTTGTATAGCATTAAACAGCTGACGGGAACGAAATTAACCATTCCTGGAGCAATATTTCTTTTTGTTCTAAACTGTTCGGGCGCATCAATTTATTGGTGGAACCCATAACCAGAAATGTTATAATTCAGTTTCTGCTCGTAACGATCCGATTGGGAAAAAAATATTGGTTCATAGCCCTGACTACAATAGATCTTTAGGTGCATACTGCACCAACGAAGAAGAATCTCTTCCTTATGTTCATAGCTGCCCCATATCAATTATTATTCCTACTTTAGATTTTATTTGCTACTTTATTGATAACATATGTTTTTATGCAGTTTAAAAGTCGTATTATCTGGCATCTCCAAGAAAGTCTAGAAAAAGTTAATGATTAAGGTGATTAATCGTCCGATAAAATAATGATTAATCATTAACCAAATTCTGACCCTTCCCTTTACCAACTACCAAGTAAACCTGGAAAACATTACATTGGTGTACATATCACGCATATGATGCAAGATGTTTATCACAAGCGACAAGTAGTTGAATCACTGCTGCGTCTCTTAGGACTATCTAACTGTGTTTTCCGGACCATTATCTAAAAGCCGCCCCCGTTGCCTTTAAAAAAACATGGAAAAGTATTTGTATGAACCGCACCGCCTCATAAGCCGCATAGTTGTGTGTAATCGTGTCTGTAAGTCCATGCTCCTTTGTCCTCTAGGGGTGGGGCTAATAGCGTCTGGTCAGTGCGACACCATCGTGGCGGGTGGCGTGGAGTTCATGTCGGATGTGCCAATCCGCCACAGCCGTAAGATGCGCAAGACCATGCTGTCCCTGAACAAGGCCAAGACCCTGGGACAGAGGCTCAGTCTACTGGGAAGCATCAGACTGGCACATCTGAACCCAGAGGTACTGCTGCACCCATTTTATATTCCCATTAGTCCACTTCATTACACCTTCCAGAGGCATTCACGGCTGCCCAAAAGGCCATCTTGCATAAGAAAGAGAAAATGGATCTTCCAATGTGTTCCTTCCGGGGCTTGGAAACAAAATTATTTGTAAAACGTTCCGTTCCGAATGACTCGGAGACCTATCTTTACCAGTTCCGCCACCAAACACAAACATTTTGTTTGTTCTTAAAGTTCCTTATTGTGCAGTGTTGAGTTTAGATATAGTTTATACAAGATATTTGGTGGACTTTCAAAATTCAGTGCAAGGTATTAAAGCTGGGTTGAAAACACAATTGCGTCGCTTCCTCGTCTGTCCACAAGACGGAGCCCCAGATGCATGGGGCTTGACGACTGACTGTGAAAGTGGACGAAATAGTCTCCTAGACATTGTGTGTGTATATACACTGTATATACACACTGTGTGTGTGTGTGTGTGTGTATATATGTTATTTTCAATGGAGTAAAATAATAAGATATAGGTAAAATAAAGTGACACAGCTAGAATGTAACGAGTTACAAGGACAGCATAAACCAGTAAACCGCCACTCGCACTACTGTGCGGCGTGAGAAGTGGCAGGTCCTCCTCTCAGTGTTAACTCTTTGACTGCTGCAGTCGCCCTGCGACGTCCAGAACTAGCTTGCCGCTATCGCCGCAGCCGTTTTGCGACGTCGGAACCAGTGTTTCATTGCTACGTCATCATGACATGCTTGTCCATGTGCTGTGTGAAAATCATACTTCTAGCATGAGGATAAGTCTTCTAAAACGATACCAGAACGTAGAGAAGTGAAAAACGAG
>OMKY01248897.1:0-11227 GCA_900302395.1 Bregmaceros cantori | reverse complement strand
GCTCCACTTGTTGCAGCCGAGTCGCAGTAAGAACATGTCCAGAGAATACACAGCCTCCCCAGCGTCGGACGGCTGGACAGAGGGCGCTCCACGCCTAAATTACATGCACATCCATTATTCAGTGAAATGTCTCATTTTCTTTTGTATATTGTATTTTGTATATATATATAATTACTACTTAACTCCAATTTTTGTCCCGATTTTTGTCCCCCCGAATAATCGCTTTGCATCGAAACATGTTGTTAGAATACTAATACTCCATTACTTAAATATTCGATAGTTGCACCCCTGTTTCAGATTAATAGTCCAATTTCAAAGAAAAACTACAAAAAGAATTGTTGTAGTGCCGCCACATGTTAGTAATTTTCAGGTGTGGAGATGTGTGCAGTTCTCACCTTCTCCACTAGGGGTATCAACTGCTGGTACTCTGCCAGGGTCTTCAACAGCTCCATGATGAAGGGAAGATAGTTGTGTTTCCTTCGGATGTTTTCCACCTGGCCAGGAGTTCGGTTGTCAGTGAACCGCAGAAACAACCAGAACAACAACAACCTAGATGTCCGTAAGACCCATTCTACAAGCTCTAGAAATGTGCTGTTGAGAGTTACTGCGTCTCAAGGCACACTTAGGTCCGTGCACGGACTTTTCGGTTCCATTCAGCCTTTATTTATTCAGGATCTGTTCCATTGAGATACAAGATCCTTCAGGAGGTCCTACATTTTAAAAAAGGTGTTTTGGTGCAGTGTAGAAAATTGTACTGTGCCACAATCAAATTAAACACAGCTTCGCACGCAAAAACATGAAAGTGAAGAAAAGCACCAAATAATACAGTAAATACACTGTAATAAGTTTAGGTCAGAGTTGGTAACTCAATCTTCGTAGATTTGTTGGTTAAGATGAACCAAATTTGACTAGATTTCAAGTTGTCAAGGTGAATCTCTTGTAATTGTTGGTCAACATTAACATTTTGGGGGATTATTTTTAATTTTTAAAAATTCAACCGATTAGTTGACTAATCGTTTCAATAATCGTCAACTAAATTGACAAATGAAATAATCGTTAGCTGCAGCCCCAATATGGACCCAGTGAAGATCAGGGAAGAATTTATTTCTGCATCAGTTTTCGGTGGGTGTCTTACGGATTGCATCACAGATTGCATCACAGGTCACAAATTTATACATATACACTGTGCCCCCTCGTGATGGGAGGCTCCAGCGGCGTGAAGCGAGTCGCCCACCTTGTATCGTTTGAGTTTCTGGTTCTCCTCCTCAATCAACATCTGGTACTTGGCGATCTCCGACTGGACGGAACTGAGGAACGTGCTGCTCTGGTCTGTGTCCATAGGCTCATCCTGAAGACCACAGAAGGCTAGATGTTAGCACTGGACGTAGACCAAGCTGCATCCATCAACTCGATGAATCCGTCAACTCAAACTCTTTCATGCAGAGCAACACAAAGTG
Source organism: Bregmaceros cantori (assembly GCA_900302395.1). NCBI lineage: Eukaryota > Metazoa > Chordata > Actinopteri > Gadiformes > Bregmacerotidae > Bregmaceros > Bregmaceros cantori. Next base: position 9,770 of record OMKY01248897.1, on the reverse strand, counting down.
CTTCACGAGGACAAATACAAAACATTACATAATGAATCCTAATTAAAAGCCAGGTCAAAGAAATGCGTCTTGAGCTTCTTTCTGAAAAAATTTACTGTCTCCGAGAGGCTCTGGCAGACAAATCCACAGTCGAGGGCCATAGTTCCTGAAAGCGGCCTCTCCATTTTAACATGTCCTTAATACAGCACGCTCTATGGCCAATTAACCATATGAGGCAAATGTACTGTAGCGCAAATTTTCAATTCACTGTAGGTAGAGCTGGGCTGGAAAAATACAGAAAATACTGCATAAGGTTAAAATTCTTCTGTATTTTTTTTCTGTGTAACGTATGGTGAGAAAATAAAATTGAATACACATCATCGATGCGTCAATGGATACCTCTGCGAGTTGAGCCTGGAGCTCAGCGATCTTCCGTTCGTAGACCATCTTCCTGTCAGAAACGATGGCCATCAGGTTGAAGCGGATCTCTCCTTCACTGTACCTGCAGAGGAAATTCACCAACTTTATCACTATATGGGTTTTCACAACCACGACAGAGCCCTGCCCAACAACACATCAGAAAACTGGTCTCAGTGAAAGGATGGCATCAATGTATCGATGAACCTCTACATGTTAAAGTTTCAGAAGATCCTTAATGTCTAGAACCACCCCCCACCCTGACAGAGTGCAGGATATTTTATATATTTACGCCTAACTTTACTGATGTATCATCGTTTGTAATATTCTTGGCTCTCTCCCTCCTTTCACTGATCAGGGAGGCGGCCGAGGATGGCTTGCTGCGTAGCTTGCGAGCTGGAGTGATTTTTTTTTCCTTCTTCGCTCAGTCGTGCATTTGGTTTGAACACACAGTTAGGGCTGAATAAAGAAGGTCTTACTTCTGTATCCTCTTCTCGATGACTGGGCGAACCGCATTGATCCAGTCGTCCTGGTCACACACACCTGACAACACACAGCGCCCAGTTAACAAGGTGATCGACACAGATCCCTTTCTTGGTACCGCCTCAGTGAAGCCTGCATAATACTCATACTGGTCTGGTGTATAGGGCTGCAACGATTAGTCGATTAATCTGATCTAAATCGACTATAGAATTAAATCAACAACTCATCTAATAAATCGCCAAGCAATGTAACAATTGTTATTGTCTGCAGTTTTGTGCCACTATCATCTCATCTACAGGTGTTTTTTTTTCATAAAGTGAAAATACAAAATATTACACACACACACACACACACACACACACACACACACACAACCTTGATTCTTGTTCATTAGCTTAAACAACACAAAAATGTACTCTGTAAAGCCTAAAAAGTCTCACCAAGGTCTATGGGGCCCTCGCGGAGTCCGTCCAGCTCGTAGAGTCGTCCTTGGACGGGGACGTAGCTGACGAAGTGGAAGGCATCCTCGTCCTTAGACCAGGACTTGGCGTCAAACTCAAACATCTGCTGTCTGGAGAAACTGTTGTGTACTTGACGGATGACCTCAGAGTTACTGAGAGCCAGACCTTTCATCTGTTAGAGAGACAGGTTCACACGGAGAGACAGGTTCACACGGAGAGACAGGTTCACACGGGGAGACAGGTTCACACAGGGAGACAGGTTCACACGGGGAGACAGGTTCACACGGAGAGACAGGTTCACACACGGAGAGACAGGTTCACACGGAGAGACAGGTTCACACGGAGAGACAGGTTCACACGGAGAGACGGGTTCACACGGAGAGACGGGTTCACACGGAGAGACAGGTTCACACGGAGAGACAGGTTCACACGGAGAGACAGGTTCACACGGAGAGACAGGTTCACACGGAGAGACAGGTTCACACGGGGAGACAGGTTCACACCGAGAGACAGGATAACACCGAGAGACAGGTTCACACGGGGAGACAGGTTAACACCAAGAGACAGGTTAACACCGAGAGACAGGTTAACACCAAGAGACAGGATAACACCGAGAGACAGGATAACACCAAGAGACAGGATAACACCGAGAGACAGGTTAACACCGAGAGACAGGTTAACACCAAGAGACAGGTTAACACCAAGAGACAGGTTAACACCGAGAGACAGGTTAACACAGAGAGACAGGTTAACACCAAGAGACAGGTTAACACCGAGAGACAGGATAACACCGAGAGACAGGTTAACACAGAGATCTAGGGCTGTCACAATATTCAATAAGTACATTAATCATCGTAGGAACACACAGTAAAGTACAGTAAAGTACATTAATCATCGTAGGAACACACAGTAAAGTACAGTAAAGTACATTAATCATCGTAGGAACACACAGTAAAGTACAGTAAAGTACATTAATCATCGTAGGAACACAATAAGTACATTACTCATCGTAGGAACACACAGTAAAGTCGCTAATTAAAAATGGTACGTACAGCGGCGTCAAAGCTCTGGGAGAACTCTCTGAACTCCGTGAGAGTGTCGCCCAGCACCAGGTCTGCGTGACAGCAGTTGAGAAGGACGCTCACTATAGCTTGAGTCGCACATGCATTGTTGATCACCTGGAAAACATTCATTGCAATAGGTTCAGTAGCTAGGACAGTCCTGGTTTTAGAGTTTTAGAATTTAAAGTTATTGTTACTGGGAATATGGCATTAATTTGTATCCAGGAAGAATATGCATTAGTTCTAGGTGAAGTTACAATTTACAAGGTACAATTTACCTGCAACATTACAACTGTAAGAAAATACATGCATTCCTGGCTAGACATTTTATAGACATACTTGATAATTGTTGAATGACTACTTGATGGCAGTTTTCTTCCGCTATCTCGGCCTTTATTGTTTAGACAAAAGGGTGGAGCAACGTCGTGTTGCCGATGCGTAGCCGATGCTTTGGTTCTGGCTCGCCAGGCTAGATGCTTGGGGGGAGATTTTTTTTTTTTTTTTAAATACCGCAATAATTTTGGTGACAATTTAGCGCACCTCTCTAAAGCAGCTATTCCCAACTGGGGGTGCGAGGACCCCAGAGGTCCCGGACCAACGCTTCTGTGTTTCAATTAATTATTTTACAAAGATGACATGAGATATTGAAATGTTGAAGTCTTCAACAACATAATTTATGTATAGATTTTATTAGATGTGCACCATAAACAATGGAGTAAATGCAAGTTTAATAATAACAAAAAGCCATGATGTGTGGTTTTCTTACCTCAAAGATTGAAAATTTGTTTCCATGCTCCTTCCGAGGTGCTCAGAGGACATGCCCTCCCTCAAACACGCAGCAGTCAGGGTAGCCAGATCTGACAATTTCCAGCTCAAAAAGTGCCTGGGGCACCAAATCCTGCGGGTGGAAAAATCATCCACCCGTAGGATGGAAAAATCATCCAATCTGGCAACACTGGCAGCAGCGCACGGCCTATCAGATGCGTCAAGTTTATCAGATGCAGGAAAGGAGCCCAAGTTAAGAATGACTGGTTTAGGGTACATCGATGCTCACTACTTTTGGCTGTGCATTGTGGGATACTTCGAGTGCTCTATAAAGGGGACATGGAGAATTCGGACACCCTTACGACATGGCGTGTGCAAACGGTGATCCCACACTTCCTGTGGGCTCATGTGACCCAGACTCACCTGCTTGGCGAAGAACATCTGTTCCAGTCTGGAGTCCTGGACTACGGAGCCGGCCGGCTCCTCCCCCGGCTGCCACTTGAACAGGAAGATCAGGCCATGGACTGGTCTGCAACACAAAACTCTGAGGCTACACCAGGGCCCTGTACCATCAAAGGTGCGTAGCTCGATTCTGGGCTTAATCTCGGCTTTGGCACCACAGTCAGGTACCAACAACGGGGCTAGCGTCAAAGGGTGCTCTAGTATCGTGGCAACAAGTGCGCTTGAGCAGGAAGCGTATGGTTACCAGGATCAGGCTCAAGTGCTACAGACGAGACGACTTCATTCACTCTGCGGTCATAAAAATGCTTGAACTTTTGTAATCCATGATTAGCTGGTTCAAATCCTCCATCAGCCACTGCTTTTACTTTATGTATGCAAAATCCTCTAGATAGCATTTGGAGTAATTTCGTCTTTTGTCTTAGTGATGTAGACTTTAGTTAACCTTTAGGTGCCGATGACTCAGTCATTGGGTCTTGTGAGTTTTCTCCATTTAATTTGATGTGTGTCATTGAAGCTGTGATCACGCTGGCACATAACAGATTCCCCACATTATGTAGATCATTTTGCATCATTTTGCACAAGGACTAAAAAAAAGGCATAAAAGTGCCTAAGAGTTGTTTTACAGCAATTACATTTGAATAATAATAATAATAATAATAATAATAATAATAATAATAATAAATACATGAAATGTTTCTGGGACGGTTATCAATTCCACTACAAAACAGCAGTATAAAATTACAGACCGAGGGTCTTGGCCCACTCCGCCACAGCGTCTGTGATCGAGGCAGGAGGTTATTTGACCGGTAGTATGACCCACGGCGACTGGAGTGGGTTTTTTTTTCGTTTGTGCTGGGGTTCGCACTCTGGGAATAGTAAGGTTCAATCTACTCAACCTAAGAGGACTGGAGAGGTTTTCCACTTACTTGAGGTTGTCAAAGTTCTCGGGCTCCATGCTCCAGATCTCCTCCACCTGAGCACCCTTACAACCTGGACAGGGAGAGAAGAGGAATTAGTTACCATTACTCACTCCAGCAACGAAGATGGACAAATGATTCCAGAGAGAGAAGAGGAATTAGTTACCATTACTCACACCAGCAACGAAGATGGACAAATGATTCCAGAGAGAGAAGAGGAATTAGTTACCATTACTCACACCAGCAACGAAGATGGACAAATGATTCCATGCCTTTGGCTGGGGAACAGTCTGGGCTTTGATCTCTTGTAGGCTTTGAGCATACAAGGGCTGGTCTAACACAAATTCTGTACAGCCCGTTTGGAACAGCGAAGACATGCAAATATCTACATCTAAGTGCTCCTCTGGAATTGATTGAATCTTTTAGGGTTAAAAACTTAAAATGTATAATAATTTGACAACAGATGTCAACCAGTTTCACACCAAGAAATGCGATTGATGTCTCAAGGTCGTTTATCTTCGTTATACGAGGTTCGCAAGGTCCTCCTTACTTCCCGTTGGCGTTAGCCCGTCAATGTCACCTGCAAAACGTGATCGTCCTGCCGCCAATGCTCACCGCCCCCTGATCTGATCCAAGAGTGTCTTCTACGATTCTCTTAAGAAATATGTTCGGCCAGAGTAACAAACCTTTAATCACACCGACATTAGTCATGGCCATTTTTTATTTTATTCAAGAGGGAAAATATCTATTTGTGTTCATTCGTCTTGGACAGTATGCCCTAGAGTAGAACGTGCACCATAACATGGGTCAGCTTCCTCAAGAGGCATGTTTGTTAAAATGTGTAATGTGTAAAATAATATTTTAGTGTGGCTATAATTTGCATAGTGCAACAAAGAATACATGAATGAAAAGTGAAAAGTTGTATTCGGTTTTTTTTAATAAACAGTGACTAGTTATTCAGTTACTGGCTGTGCACATTATGCGCGGTCCATGTGTGGACGCTTGACAGCATTAACGCTGCCTTTCATTGACTTTCCGAGTCGGCTCCTCCGAGCTAACCCGGGGACTATCATTGGTCGAGGCGTGTACTCATGCGGACCAATGCGGCGGACGTGTCCGCTCGGAAAATTAAAAAGGAACGTAAGCATGCTAGCTATTGATAGCCGCAATGAGTGCGGGTACGCGGCGGGTCCCAGTGAAGACTCACCGAAGCCTTTGATGAGCTCAGTGAACACCCCGGGGTCGCTCTCCATCAGGCACCATTCTCCTGCGCTGCCCGACATCTTTTATCACCGCGGCGCTGCTCGAAGTTTCAGATGTTTGTGCAGCATGGAATGACGCGCTCAGGGGTTAGCCGTTAGGATGCTAGCAAAATAGACGATAGTGATGCGTTGTTTGCGAAAGACGCTATGATTTGGAACGTTTGGAAGGGAGTCCGTCAGTCACGCTTCTTCCGGTTTGAGTGCATGGTATAACAATGCTAGTGAATCAGATTTTTAAAAAAGTATGAGAAAGTGATTGAATTAAAACGGCTTTGTCTCGCCTTAATATGTAATGTAATCACTATAATTCAATGAATACATTTTAAAGCGTTCAAGAGTCAAAGTGTTTGACATGTAAGAACGATTCTAAAGAAAGGCATGCATGAGTTATACAATGTGTGGAATGTGGAGAACCGTTTTAAAGTCATGGTACAGTCGTATTGAATTCTGAGAAATTACAAAAAATAAACGAGCAGCCCCGAGGACGTCATCTGGGGAATTGCTTCAAATAACGTTGATCATTCACACAACACTTGATTCCCCATCACATTTCCCCCAGTATGCTTTATTTAAAATGTTTATATATTTAAAGTGAACCCTGCAAATTTGAAAACAAAACAAAGCGTTCTATGCAAATATAAAGCAAAAAAATGTTCTTTGCTTTTAAATTTAAAAAGCAATTCGGGTTCAGCGCCTTTCTCCCAGTGACAGTACTGCCACCCAATGGCCAGAACGCTGTACCGCAGTCAAGAACTCACAGAACATAGACCAATGATTAGAGCAGAAAAATGTTTCACCAAGTTTTAAAATAACTTAAATATAATTCAAGATATTTGCAGAATGCTAGTAACCGACTCCATGCAATTTGATTATATATATATATATATATATATATATAATTTTTTTTTTATTTTAACTCAAACTTTATTTGTATAGCACTTTTCATGCAGAGCAACACAAAGTGCTTTACAGAAACAGAACATCAAACAGAACGTTACCCACAGCCTCCCAACCCAAACAAACTGGCACACACTCAACCATGGACACACACACACACACGCAAACAAATACAGTGGGCTGATGACGGTAACATCCTAGTTATAAGCTAGATCAAAGAGATGTGTCTTGAGCTTTTTCTTAAATAAACATCCACAGTCTCCACGGCCCTGAGGGCCTCCGGAAGACCATTCCATAGTCGAGGGCCATAGAAGCTAAATGCGGCCTCTCCATGTGATTTGGAGTTAACTCGTGGAACTACTTTTTGTCTGGCTTCAGGGATCAAAAATCCATATCGCAGATTCATTTCAACCATGTGCAAAGCCAGTTGAACCTAATTAGCACAGTTCCTCAGTCAGGTCAATCAACTGACGAGTGAACAGCTGCTTACAGAATCCAGCTGGAAGCAAAACATGGACAGGACTTTCCCACTGTAATGTTCCTTGTTCTTTATAATATTCTACTATTATTTATTGGGTTGCCACCCGTCCATAGAAATACGGAACTGTTACGTATTTGGAAATTAAATTAAGTGTTCCGTATTGAACTGATAAGGGACGCTATTTGTTCATTATTTTAACTAAAAAAACTGTAATTTCGATGGCACACACACACTCACACACACACAGATGGAAAAACATAGAGTTACAGGCATGGATGAATACAAACACACACACCCTCAGACAAACACACACACACACACACACACACATGCCCTGAAAAACAGAGATACAGGCACGGATGAATACAAACACATATACACACACACACACACACACACACACACACACACAAACACCGACATGGACAATCACGCAAACAAACACAGACATGGACAATCACACAGACAAACACCCACACAGACAAACACACACACACACACACACACACACAAACACAGAAACACACACCCACACACAAACACACACACAAACGAACAAGCATTCACAAACAAGCCACAAGGCAGTGTGACGCCACTAGGTTAGGTGTGTGCAGGCCAGAGTTTGCAGCACAAGGACAGCCGTCTGCCTGGTGCAGACAGACTGTTGGATCAATACATGATACGCTGCTTACAGTGAGTGTGTGTCTGCGTGTGTGTGTGTGTGTGCAACCCGTTTGTGCATTTGTTGTGCACGTGTGTGCGTGCATGGCCTTGGCGGTGTGACGAGCAGCAGAGGCAGTGCCATGGCAAAGTCAGGCAATCACTGGAAATGTGGGACAGAGCAGGGGGTTCTAAACCACTTTCACCCCAAGGACTACTTCTTCCGTCTCCGTAAGTAACTCACTGACGCCTCGATTTTAATTGGTCAGCTCCTATATTATATTCAATTCAAACAAAATTGTCACTGATGATTCTGTTGTTGCTAAAATGTGGGATATTAATCTTATCGTGTTTTCCCCAACGAGTCACGGTTTTGCCGAATACACATTGGACCATTTCCCAAGTCATCAAAAGTCATCTTACCAGGTGATGATCAGACAGTGTGAATGTATTCACCAGGGTTTATTCAGGATACTTCAGGATAATTCAGCAATCGACACAGGCAGTTACAGAGACTCTCACTCTCTTCCTCCATTGTCACTACTTATGATGTCTTTAGGCTCAACCCATTTTTGGTGTTGGCCAATCATATCACTGGCATGTCGACCCCCTGTTTCAAACTGTAATTCTTCCGGAGACCCCACCTTGGGTTCCTTGGAGATGCCTCTAGAGGACTCCGAACTCCTAGTCAAGAATGTTGGGCGGGGATGGGGGTTACTGTTATAAACACTGCACCTCAACAAACTGTAGGAACATGTGATTCTGAACTGAATGTATGTTATGGCAGCAGAACGTGGATATAGCAAGCTTATATAAGCAGAACGACTTAAAAACCCCCACTAAACTTCAGGGTGAGTAGATGACTATAGTACATCATGAAGGGTCAGAGCAAATCTAATATTCGTTAAATGTTTAATAAAATAAAAAACAGTAATTGAACAGGCTTGAAGGCTGCAGACATTTTGGTGGTATCACTTATGATGAAGTATACGTATAAGTATGGTTACGTGGTATATCTTACCATTTCACATCTGTTGTATTGGGGCATACACAATGGACGTAGTTAGTCTGCCATCTGCGGGCGATTCAAAGTATGTTACCATGGATAGAAAAAAGTAGTACGCTTTTAAACGGACAACGTTATGCAAATATCGCTCTCTGCCTGTTCACCTTGACCGCACTGCTACCACCAAAATGTCTGGCGCCCCCAAGCCGTGACATCACCATACAACAGCCCTATTTATTTCAAAAGTCGTCTTGTACTAAATGCGGGGTGAACTAGCTCCATCAGTTCACAGCTACATTCCTAATTTGTCCACATGTGAATTTGTGGTGCGTTTGTTTTGTGTGTGTGTTGTGTGTGTGCGCGGGGTCTTCAGGGTCAGTCGCTCTCTCTACGGAGCTAACTAGCGTGCTAGGTTGGAAACTAATGTCACAAACAGCCGTTCCTCCTGAGGGCGTATTTTATCAATAACACCGAGCGGCGCCGGGGCCACGCGCCGCAGCACAACCCATGTTACTGTTGTATCCTCAGAGGCTGTCCACCACCAGACCATCTCTCACGCACACAGACACACACAACCAGACACTCATAGACACACAAACAGACAAACACACACATAGACATGTACATCACACACACAAAGGCACGCATCAACACACAAACAGACAAACACACACGTAGACATGTACATCACACACACAAAGACACACATCACACACACACATACACACACACACACACACACACATACACACACAGGCATGTACATCACTCACACAAACACACATCATTGCAAGCTACCAGGCCATCCCTCTCACACTCACAGATGCACACAAACACACAGACACTCATAGACACACAAACAAACACACGTACGTGTTGAGAAACTACTGTTTCTTTATTTGAATAATTAGAATTTGTA
>OMKY01248894.1:0-32292 GCA_900302395.1 Bregmaceros cantori | reverse complement strand
GACTACTTCCTTGTTCAGTTTTTTCCTCCCCATCACTCAAATCCCATTCTAAAACTTTCCCCTAAAGTTGAAGGATAAAGGATACTAGGTTAACCTGAAGTAAAAGGATAGTGGACTAAACTCTAGGGGTGCAACGGATCACCGTTGAGCCAAAATTCGGATCGGAACAGGGGGAACGGATCGGAACACGCCTGAACCGCGGATTAGGCCAGTTTCAAACACGACTCTCCCTGCCCCATACAGCCCCGTGTAGCAGAAACGTGCGCGAGTGTATGTACGCGTGTGTGTACGCGAGCGTGTGTGTATACGCACACAAGAGTGTGTGCCCGTGTGTGCGTGCGCGCGCGGTCACAGCCCCTTTATGTTTAAAAACATATATTATCCCGATGCACTTAAGTTGAGTTAATATATTTTAATTCAACAGTTTTTAATAAACAAAAGACAAACTTGTATTTTTATTTTTGTCTTGTCTTTTTTTGTTTTCTTTTTTGCGATGATCCGAAAAATCTGTGATCCGTGAGCTCTGATCCGAGGATCGGTCCGAAACATGAGTCTCTTGATCCGTTGCACCCCTACTAACCTCCGAGAAAATTTACTGAACTAACCTACCAAATGGTTTATCATCAAGGATCACACGCTGGCCTACCAGAAAGGATAATGGACTAGCCTTTCATAAAAACACAGCAATCTGACCAGGCGATTCTATTTTCTACCCCTACCCCTCGTCCTTTCAAACGGAGGTGAAGGCATAGAGCTTGAAACTGCACCCCTATTAATTGAGATACCCCTTCACAGTCACGTACGTCATAAGCCGTCAGCTTGGTGACATGACCTAAACAAACATGCCGACCAGAAGGAAATACACAAATGTAAGTAGCTATTTTTTTGCCATAATTTAACTGTTTTAACCGTTGTGATAACAACCCGCCCCCCTGCCTGGCCTTACGCTACCTTTGGCTCTCCCATTACCCCTACCCCTCTGCTATAACAAGAATTGGGGTACCCCTAGCCCTACACGTAATGGTGGGGGCATAGGGTTGAATTGGGATTGGGCCAATATCACAATGTAACACAACAATGTTTATAAATAATAGTGGTTTATTATCAGACCTACATTACTTTTTTTTTAATCAATTGTGTCTTAGAGATTTTAATCCTGGCTATAATGGCAAGTCCACTTTATGTGACCCAATATTTATAGTCAATAACTCAATTGTATTAAAATAGAAAACTGGGAAACAACAACAATGAATTGAATGTCCCAAATATGGTTATGATGCGCTTGCCCTGGCCACTGATGAGAACATCTGAATAATCAGACAATAAAAATGATACTATCAATAAGGTATAAAAATATAGAATAGGAAGACCCAACGAGAAGTTCCGGTAGCAATAGAGGGTGTGGTCAGAAACATGCAAATGGCGTAGCTTTTGACAGTGTTGTAGACTGTAGAGACTGGAGACCGACATCCAATGTTTGAACTGGGAGGGCTGAAGGATGATGTAATGTTAGACTGTACTCAGCAAGAGAGAGAGAGAACGAGCAAGAGAATGAGGGAGTGAGAAAAAGAGACAGAAAAAAAAGCTCCAATAAATCAATAAACTGACCAAATAACCAAATTGGCATCATCAATAACAAGTGTTTGGGAGATATGAAAGGCCAGTAAAATTGAGTGATACAAAGTATTTACTTTACTTAAAGTTCAGTTATGCTAAAAAATAATATTGCATGTTTTATTTAATAGTATGACTCAGATTTAGAATAGACCCTCAAGTAAATGTTTTCTTGAACTATGCAGCAATAACAAAGGTTCCGACACTGCATCAACATCCTTGTCCAGATGAAAAGGAAGTGGCCAAAAGGTTAATAGATGGATCGATCAATTCTATTACCGATTAACCCGCCAGTCCCAGTACATTTTGACAAGGCGGTGCAGTAGGTCAGATGCGGTGCAACTCCCATTGTATTCTGGTCTGACGATGGCCGCCTTGGACGAAGAAATAAGGAATGTGGATTGGACCCCATCCTCCTCCCTCTGCCCAAACTGGGCAATATAGTGGGGGGTCCAACTCCAGACCCTCCCCCACATCTCCTTCTGATTCCCGCCTGAAGAAAAGAACAAAAACGAAGCACGATCCTGCGCTGAATGTCTTGAATACCTCGTTGAGTTTATTATAAACTCAAAATTGGTTTCAACCACGGGTGGATTTACAGCAAGTGCGGGCATAGGAAGGGCAGAAATAAACTGGGTAGAACGTAATGTCGTTTTGGTTTTGCAACTAGCCGTTAGAGAACGAGAAACGTACAGTATGGAGCATGGACAATGAATAACGCTGCGCAAAGACAGCAACAACAGCGCGTCTGCGCATCAATTAATGTGAGCACCACCACAGACAATGGAAGACTCCGTTATGTTTCATTCGTTCAAAGTCCCAAACGTAGCTGTTTTGTTTCTCTGCCTTGGGTGTTATTTCACAACAGACTGAAATCGGCGCGTTTACAATGTATTCCATTTCATCGTTTGCGCACTCGATCCTAAATAGATCAATACCAATACATTAAAAATATAGACCAGCGTTTAACCTGGGAAACCCAGCAGCGGATTCGGTTCGTGGTGGGGGCTGGATTCACATCATGATTCACATCATATGTATGTTAGAGAGAGAGAGGGAGAGAGAGACATATAGTATACAGTCTATATGGGATGAACTGAATAGTCTTTGATTGAAGTGACAGCAACGTTGACATCGGTAATGTTGTTGGTGTCTTTACTACAAATGTGGTGTTTTTAATGTCTAGAATGATAAATACGCCTAGGATATGATGTGTATTATATGTATTATTTATAGAGACGTATTATATTAATCCATGAATCGGATCGATTGATACGCCCTCACTAACCATCACCTTGATCATCCAATCAATATGCAGATGCATGAACTAGCCCCAGGGGGGAAACATGCAGCGGATCTGTCAAGTACATAGAGGCACACATAAAACGCCACCACGGCCGTGGCCACATGGTAACTTGTGGAACCAGTATGGCGAGCCACGCCGCGGCGGCGCTCGCCAAGAAATAAGAAATAACGGTTTCAAAGCGGCCCGCGTGTACTCCACGCGTACCGTCTATGAAAACGCCAGCCACCAGGACAATCCGTTGAATCCGAAACCTCGTGCGTTGCGTACGTAAAAACACACGCCTACCTTAACAAAGAGTTCGATGACGGGTTCGTTGTCCGCCTGGATTCCGTTCTGTGGTACTGACAGCGACATCTTCGTTTGTGAATGTCAAAAGTTGCTCGCCGGACTAATAAAACCACAAAGTAGGTTCTGGTGCGACTGCCGCCAACACCACCACGCCCGCTCGATCCCTCTACTTCACTGCCTCCTCCTCCTTCTCCGTGTCTGGTCGCAGACAAACTCAACCCGCTTCCACAAAGATCCTCTCCCACCGATTTCGGGACGCCGAAGACGAATATGTCCGTCTCAGGGAAATCGGGTAGACCCAGATCGAATCAACGGGGAGAAGAGCCACCAGGGATGTCCGCGGAATCACCGTCCGACCCGTGCGGGCGATGTTTTACTTGTGGATCTGCCAGCGACGTTGAGAGCCTTCGGGGCGGAGAGGAGGGGGCACGTCGGGAATGTTTGAGGACGTGATGTCATAGGGGCGGGAGGAGGAGGAGGAGGACAGGCAGAGGAGGGAATGGATGAGCGGGCTAGCCCGTCATGAGTCACGAACGAAGGCTGTTCGTGTTCGTTCAAACGTACAATTTAAACTTTGACAAATACACAATCATGAGATCACAACTCTATCCGCCAACTCAAAACAAGGTTAAAATGTAGTTACGCATCTAGGTCAGCTGTTGGCCAGTAGTTGTAGAATTGTGACGCTGCTACATGATGCATGGCCATTGTGACGTCACGATCCGTTCAAGTTCAAACAGTCTACATTTGGTCCATGTGTCACAATTTGCGCCAATGAGTTTTTACATTTTCAGTAGCCCAGGCTTGATTATTATAGATATCAGAGTTAGAAGAACTATACATTATTAGATATTAGTGTACAGTTAATAATTAAAATGATCTTCAACACTTCAATTATCTTCCAGCCACGGTATGGCACACACAAATAACCAGGTTCCATACACCGTTTCACCGAAGGTTTTCCACCACTTTTTTTTAATATCTTTTCCTACATGCAAGGCCCCACAAGGGCTGCCTGAATCTTGGTACCATTTGGAATAAATAGCCAGAGTGAGGAGGAAAAAGGCTTAGGGGCAGGTGCGAGGTGTGATGGTAAAGCCCACAGTACATCCAATCCTCATAAGGGATTAGAAGATGGATCTGTGCACAACTCAAAACATCATCTAAATTGTCCTACATGACCAATCCATATTTTCCATGAATTTTGCAGGCTGAGGAAAATGGATAAGCTTTGTATCTGGAATATAGATTTTTGGGGACACTAGAAAACACTAGTATATCCAATCCATCTATCAATCAGATGATTAGAGGTTGATGATACAAAATTACACAGGCATGTAAAGTGGATGAATTAAGGCAGGGCTTGATAGTGAAGCGTTTGGCACTGCAGATCAAATTCAAACAGACAATACATCCACAATTTCCCACAATCTCACGTACCTCCACTACACACCCTGAAGCGTACGTGTTTTTTGTTTTTTTTTTAATTAATTTTTTTTTTCAATAGGGACCCCCTTAGGGTCAAATTTATAATTCGAACCCTGGCCACAATGCACATTTCCTCTGTAATTTTAGGACTCTCCAGACAGTGATACCTTTTCCATTCTGACTTTATCAAAGTGTCATGGCTGGCAAAAAGGCCATTGCTGCTTCCCAGCCTGGCTAGACGAAGAGCCAAACGTACTTTGGCAAATCCACAGGAAATAAAGATACACTGCTTGACCTGGCCAAGAAGTTATACTAATTATGACCAGTCGGCTTTGAAAAAGTAAAAAAAAAAATCTTTGAAGCCTGATATTTTTTATACAACTGCTAGACTGACCATATATCCAATTGCTTCAAACCCAGGAGGCAGGAACCTCTATCCACAATAACCCTATCATTCATCTTTGCAAACAACATAAAAGTCTCATGACCCAACAACCCCTTGGTACATGTAGTTTTGTCATTACTGCGTTCTGTAATTGCTTGGGGCCCAAGGCCTGAAGGCTGACAAACCGTGCTACTTATGTCTCAAAATATGGATGAGGCAGCGTGGGAACATATTTCAAAGCGTTTTCAACGTAGTTCTCGAGTTACAAATGGTTTGTTTGTGCCCCAGCTAAACCATAATAATTTAACCACTGCCTATAAACAGAACTTGGTTGCTTTATGTTTGACAATTTTGTAGTGATTAGTGAGTGGTTTTTATCAAATATATACAGTTTTCCACCAAAATACAAATAAAGCAATTTATTGAGAATTGTATATTAATTAAGCTCAAACTCACTGTCAATGTAAATATATTTGTGTTCATGACGTAAATAGATTGGGATCTGAGCTGACATGAGCTGTCTCCATTGTGAGACATCACAATGGGTGTGCTGTGGGGAAGAGTTGATCAGACAAGCTAAGAGTTGGCGTTTGTACATGCTGTCTGGAGAACTGAAGAATAAATAAGCCTCAGCTATTTTGATGAAGAGAAGACTGAGTCGACCTCTATTTATCTTCTATACGCATCGATCTCGCATCGACCTCGTAACACAATTATATTTCCCAATACACTATAGTTATAGTTTAATGATTACTATGTGAATGGAATGATATTCCATAAACAGCCACTTTTGAATAAATGTGAGCCAGCGCATGACAGCTGTACATCAGGAAAGGAGGAAGACGTATATAGGACTGCTTTTGGGCGATGAGGAACAGAACTGCTACAGCCGATATTGGCAAATTCGCTACTGGTGCCATGTGCTGTCCAGAGAAAGGTTCACACAGAGAATGCGACAGACGCGAGTGTGAAAATGCAGTGGAGAACCTTCTGCAACATCTTCTGGAAGTAGATCAGTAATGGTGAGGTGTGCAGCATTTGGACATTTCTTCTCAGGAGGCATCGTAGGGAGGTCATAAGGGCAGTGAAGTAAACAATACACACTCAATTTCATTTATTTCAGTCTAGTTTTCACTCTTATTTTTTGAGCAGTCTATTACTGCAAGGCTGCTCAGCTGGTTGAAGACAATCTGTGCCAGGTCGGTTTCCTTTCTGCATTCTTTATGACATTATGTAGTTGAGCTCTATGGTTTCACTGCCGCATTCTCACCAAAGTTCCAGTCATTCCTGAATTCAAAAAGGAAATAAGTGATTCAAGGAAAAGATTAACCGTTAGGCATTTTTCAGACTCATGTCCTTCTGCAAAATCATTTACACAATGTGGAAACATCTTTGTGATAAAGTCCAGTGAAAAAAAAAAAGACCATGAAATTGAAAAACACGAGGACCAAATGAGTCCTCGGCACCTAAGGGTTAACTATAAACTTGACAGCATATTTATCCATGCATAAGCCCAGAAATAGGGCCCATATTCATCCAATTATTAACATTTTACCAGCAAGAAACATGCAATATGTTTGAACATTTGTGAGATGTCAAATTCTATTTAAATTTAATTTTCAACTGGATGGTGGATCTCTACTCTCGTAGGAAAACAAAACTTAGAAGTAACTTACATTTTAAGAATGTTTTAAAAGGTATGTTTTCATGTCTTTTTGGCATTTTCCTTTGAGATGGGAAGAAGTTTAAGGAGCACTTGCGGGGTAACTGACTGCTCAGATCAGACTGCTACCATAAAACATGAAATACTCAAATTTGCCATGCGGACACATAAAGCCTGTGCTTTGGTGCCCACAGTGTGGAACATGGGCAGGGCAGTTTCTTTAGGTCTACCTTACAAGTGAAGATTGGCAGTTTGAAGCACTGTGATTGAGGACTTCATGTCACAAGTCATGGTTTTGCCAGTGCAACATCATGGATGAGGTCTATGTGGCAATTCTGCCAGGATCAGAAGGTACTGTTTGGACTTTGATGTAACATTTCATTTGGCACTTCCACAACTAATAACCCTGATCATGGTCCGTTCGATCCCGTTGTTGAGGTGCGACCCACAGTGGCACAGAACCAGACGCCACCATAGCTCAAGCCTTGCTTTAGCAATTTAACAAGTCTTCTTCGTCTTTTAACGGCGATCGACATTTGACTAAGCGGATCATTCACCTACATTGTATTACAGCCTGTTAGTCATTGTGACATCATCATGCCGATTCGTGAGACACCATGAGATTACTAGAAAATGGTGGAGGGCCTGCATTGGTTTAGTCAACATTATTATTGTGTTGCATTTCAGAATGTATATTCTGCTTGCTGAGCCGATAAGATAAACTGTGGGGAAGCAATTACTGGAAGTTAATGATCTTGCCCATAATCTAATTTGTTTGGCTATTGAATACCTACAATGTTAAATATTTACAATTTAATGTCTAGAATGTTTAATACAGCTTGGCTCCAAAAATTATAGCAAATGGCAATGGGAGGACCGGGGATAATGGCAGACACAGACAAAGGGACAAAGAGCCATTTATATATTACAAAAGTATTTTAATTCCAAAGAATGTCAAAAGCTAGGAAATGCACGTCAAAGCACTCCCAATTAATCAACATGTGGACGCTGGCTCAACAGAAAAACTCAACACCAATTAATATTGGGAGGAGGTGAGGGAGAAAATAAAATCAAAACCAACAGAGGACTCCCCGGAAGTCAATCTGGAACCGCATGAACATTGGACAGTCACTACTACCACTGGGAGAGGGGCGGTGGGGAGGTAGCCAGCTGAGCAGTGAACAAATCCCAATAGAACCTACGGGTACAGGAACACCTAATTCCATAAATGAAAGCTACTAATTAAATCAGTGAAATAAACAATGGACAAGTGAGTACGCAACACAATTGAACACATTGAATTTTCAATGATTCTGATCACGTTAGTGGCCAATTAGGAGTGGGTGGTGTCTTCCATGAACGCTCATCATAAACTAAAGGACGTTATCCACCCAGCACATCTATTGGGCTCCGTTCATTTGCAAACCATCAGCAACTCTCCCCACCTCCCAATGTGTATAGTAAACGGACCATTGTCTGAAGAGAACAAATAGTTCAACCATGTCAAACACGTTGAGGGAACATCACATATATGAGACTCCACTACAACATGTTTACAGTGCACACAGAATAGGGCGGAGGAACGGGCTATGGGGTTAGGGGGAGGGGGTTGGCATATGCCTGTATGGATGGAGGTTGGTCAAAGTCTTTGCTAATTGAGTATGTAGGTCATGCATACTTTTGGAATGAGAGGCCTACATGCATTCAAATTCCTATGTGGTTGACAGCATGACACGGCACACTGAATGTGAGCGTTCATGTGCATGCAACGCCTTTGCAGGTTAAACTGGCAACTCTGAAATGGATTTCACTTTCACAGGCTTTCCACCCTATACATGATCACCGCCCAAGCCGAGGGCTAAAAAATATTCCAGACTAACGAGGGCTTATAGGATACTGAAATGTTATGATTCATAGCATTGCATATAGGACTACCAATAATAGTTTCTAGAAACTGAAGCAAAGTGTAAATGTTTTCTTTCATTCAAGATAATTCTACTGCAAGTTGCAACCGAAAAAACTAAAGAAAAAAAACCTTAGCCTCAGACTAAGGCAATATTTGGAAAGTCAATCCTTGGTTAGGAAAGCAATAATCCTAGATATAAGCTCTGAGCCGTTGAAGTTTTCGTCATGATGGTCTAGGAACGCTATCATCTTGGGGCCCTGCAGAGCGGGAGTAGCATTAAAAACCATTCAATACAGCCGAAAATTGTCCTTGATATGGTGCCAATGCTGGCATCGAACGCTTCCCATATTGGTGGTCTAGAGTCTTGCCATGTGCTAGAGAAAACCTAAACAGCGTACTTGCCGATCTGTGTCTGGGCAATCACATTTGCCTTTGTAGATTTTTGCTTGATCACAACTAGGGAGGAACATCGCAATGTATTCATTTTCTTTTGTTGAAAGAGTTTGGGAGGAAAAGGGGCATGTTGTACAATCAACGAGAAAGTCGAAGATAACTTGGAACTGGTCCTAACCATATAGTATGAAGTCAAGTATACAGATCCACAGACTAGAAAAGATATTGACCGAGGAGGCTGGTGTGTGTGAAGCCCATCAGATTAGCTGTGGCTAAGACAGCACAGAGGATGGAGGGAGGGAATTTTAAGTGAAATGAGCTGTACCGACCGATTCAAAACACACCACCTTTCTGCTGAGCAAACCAGTCGTTATAATAAAAAACAACTAAAAAGACATCTTCTGTACATTCTAAAGCTGAACCAAAAGCTCTGAGCACAACCTTTTTGAATAAAGGACTTGAACGTGGTGTGGTGGTGGTGGTGGTGGTGATGGGGGTGAGGGCAGCAGAGGGAACCAGACCAACCAGAACTCCTCTCAGGAGTTCTGGGGAGACAACTGTGCCTTCCGCATGGATCGCAGGGCCTTCTCCCGCAGGTGCTTCTCCAGGTCATCGAGGCGGTCGTCTACTTCGCAATCTGATTCCTTAAAGAAAGGTAGCATTAATTACATCATATTCAACGACATTGTGATCCAAGACAATATTAGCAAAAAGTGTGAATTGTCAAGATGATACAATCCGTGATTAAATACTACTGCAAGTATTGTGATCCAAATGGCATATTGTGATCTAAATAGCATATATAGACAACTGTCATAGACATGGAATGTTTGGTCAGATCCCACTGAGGAAAATCTGAATGGGATCCATTTTATGCTAGCAGTCACATTGATTTGAGTTTGAAGGCTTATGACACATTCCAATGCTCCATTCTTGAGTCGGTTCATGAAAATGTGTAACCATTATATTGCCTTCAGACATGTTTAGAAATGCAAGAGCAGACTTCACCTTTCTAGGGGCTTCCTCGTCATTGAGGGCCTCTGGGTCGTCGCCCGCCACATCACTTTTCTCTTTCTTGTGCTTCTTGTGCTTCTTATGCTTCTTTTCTTTTTTGTGTTTCTTCTCCTTCTTCTTCTTCTTCTTCTTCCCTCCGCCTTCAGTGTCCGAATTCTACCAGAACAATAACATTGTCATCATTACACCACATGCAATACAATCAAACTCACCCCTTGGGTTTGAATTTAATACGATGAAATAATTCATATCAAAACGTAAATTTTACCAAATATATTTTCTACCAAATTAGCTAAAGCAAAGATTTCACTATTTACATTTTTTCACTATTCATTGTACATCTTTCAAAATGAACTCTTACATATGTGCAGCCCTTAAGGAGATTTAGTCAATAGCAAGTGTTAGTAAGGTTCCTTACAGGATGTAATCCCTTACATGAGTAGCATATTACTCATAATTATCAGTGCCGTAACCTCAATACACATTGTCAGAGCACTAGTTACTAAAATAACATAGGGATATTTTGGTACAAGCATAGCCATGTTTCCTGTTCCAAATGTATATAACCAGGCAGGGAAGATGCTTAAAGAATGGAATTCTTTTGTAGTTGACTTCATTTAAATTCTAGTAATCTCATTACATGCAGTTTGTCAGAGTGTCTAGTGACTACTTGGAGTTGCTGATCCTTGCCTTGGGGGATTGGCCGTCAGAGACACTGCTGGCCTTCTTAGCTGGAGGGGGAGAGCAGCTAGCAGAGCCAGAGGGCGAACCTCGGGCAGCCGGGCGCTTCGTGCCTCCTGGAGGTGGTGGCGAAGCAGATCTGGACAACATTCTCTTTATGGGCTGGGGACTGGCTGAAGACCTACAGTGTGCAGAGAGAGAATTCAGCCAATTTTACAAGGTAGGGTCAAATTAACCTAGTTAGTAACCAGCGGCCATCAGGTTAATTTAAAAAAAAAAGAGGAAAATCTACAAATAATTGGTAATTCAGCAAACATCCTCTAATCATCAACTTATATTAACTGAGGTCTTTCTGATTTCAGAAATTAACTGAATGCTGATCAGGATTGTTTTGCAATGAAGAAATTGCAAACTAGACAATTTTTCATAAAAACAGAACGGCCATGACATGATGACACTAACGCTTAACGTTATTTGCGAACAAAGCATATGCTTGTTGCTAGCTGACAATGTCTAATGTTGTCGGTGCCAAAGAGAACTTTGCTAACAAACCCTGACAGAAGCACGGAAATATATAATGTGCACAATTTTATTAATCTATCATTGCGTGGTGTTGTATATTCTATGGAAGGCTTCGCCCTCTCCCTCCTGTGCGGGCTTATAAGCGGGAATCGCTTCACACGCGCCGTACCACGGAAGAAGCTCTAGATAGGCCGCTATGAAAAATAAAATGCTTCCAAAGCGAATAATTTTTCTTCACACTGCACATTTTTAGAATGTTTTTTTTTTCCAAATCTGTGAGCAAAGAAATGTAAATCGGAACATCACCAAAGTCTGGGCTACCCATGTTGGCCACCATAGCAGCTGCTCTGATAGTAATTCTGAACAACCACCAACCTTTGCATCCGGGAATTCTGATTTTGGCGTGGCTCTGGTGTCCGGGACACCCGACGGATGGCTCTGGAACCATGGGAAGGAGACCGCCGTTTCTTGGAGGGAGAGGAGCTGCTGCCCTCGAAGCGCCTGTGGGGGCTGGCTGAACCACGAGCTGTGCGTCCACGTGGCGGTGGCGACGATGACGAGAGCCGCTTGTTGGAGGGAGGTGGAGAGCCCCGCGCATCTCTAGCTATGCGGTTGTGTGGCAACATTGGACTCCACCGATGCTGTCTCGGGGGCGGAGAGCTGGAAGACCGAGGTGGGGAGCGGCGGCGCGGTGATCCTCTTCGCCGCACGGGTGACCGGCTAGAGGGTCGCCTTTTTGAAGGGGGAGGCGAGCCTCCTCGTGGTGGCGAGCGAGATGCCTGCCGCCTCTTGTGTGCTGCAACTGGAGAGGGGCTGTACCGGCGCTGAATGGGAGGCGAGTATCGTCGGGGTGAAGGAGAGCGTCTACGAGGGGGTGGGGAGGGAGACCTGGAAGGTAAAAACATTCCTTAAGTAAAAGCCATGAAGGATTCCATAAACATAATTTGAGTGCCTGGCAGCTAAGACGAATAGCTGACGTGAATAAGACAATTTATGTTAATAATCAGAATAATACCCAAACCGTTCCATTCGATTTATAATTTGCGTAGCACAAATAAAAGCAATGTTCATAATTCAAATTCATGTTCAAAAAGGAAAAAAAAAACACTGATGGTGCGATAGTGACCGAGAAAAAGACCACCTTCGGCGGGGAGGAGGAGAGGGTGACCGCCGCCGGCGTGGTGGGGAAGGAGACCGGCGTCCACGTCCACGAGGAGAAGGCCTCCTCCTGGACAAGCAACAATTAAAGCACACTTTTAAGAGTAGGTATGAGACTTCAGTTCGCTGTGAACAAACAGCATCTGGTTGTTGAAGGATCACATTAATTGTGATAATTGTTATTATGTCAACAACTGTCAGCAAGAAGTTAACCGACAAGAACTAGTACGTTAGTGCATGGCGCTCACAAGACAGTGCGAGCATGGTGAGATATACGCCTGCAGTTGACTATATTTGAATATCAGTAGCTGCTTTTGCATTTCTGTTAATGCAAGCAGGCGTTGTTCACTGCTTTAAAAAGGATCGGTGTGCTCGTATCAGAATTCCCGACTTTCCACTTGAAAATTGGATTCCGGATGAAGCTCACATGGTTACTTATTGGAATAAATAATGTTTAACAATACTAGACTTGCGCGATATTGGAATTTTTATATGCACAATATTGTCCCTAGTGGGGAAAAAAGGTGGACCTTTAAACCAGGTTCATGATTACTTGCAACATTACACAGTAAATGAACTTGAGCACAAGTTGCCTTCTACCTTGGTGAGGCATTCCTGTGGCGTTGTCGCGGAGAACCAGAGTAGCTGCGCCTCCTGCGCCCCATGTCCCCGTTGCGAGCCCCAGGAGCCGGGGGCCTCTTTGGGCTCTCGTCCTCTGACGAGGATGATGATCCAGAGTCTGAAACCGCCAAATGGGTTTATATTAATTTGGCGGATGCAAAATGAGTACCATTTTTTTCGTTAATGTAGAATCAGAAAGAAAATGAAAGCACTTTATCAACCATTTTATATGGAGAGGGTGGATGCCATCTGTCACTGCGAAGATCGCTACCATGGATGGACAAGGTCATCTATGGAATTCAGCACTTCATAGACCCTCCAGAAATGTGCGATTCCGCGATCACGGATGTTTTCGCCTTAAAGACAAGCTTGCGTGGAATTTACCATGTCGTGTAGAAACTGCCCCATTGCATGGAATACTCCAGGTGTCTCGCATCTTGTGAAGATCTGGTCCGTTTCTGCTAATTGACCCTTTTTAAATTTACGACGGATGAAGGCCGCAACGTGCCGTCGTCACCTCCACAAGTGTCTGCATGTATGTGGAGGTGACGTCAGCGCGTTGAGATCATTTTGACTTCATTATCACTTAAGAAAAATAGGCTTGCTTCATAACTGGTCATTTTAGGTTGTTTTTTTCATGCTTGCGGAATATGGAAATTTAAGCCGCAGAATTTCGTGGAAACTTTAAATTGCTCTACTCGGAAATGGGAATGTGCTTCATGGAATTTTTTTCCACTGATAGGTCTAACTTCAGACTCTTGCTCAAACCAAAATCCCATTTGAAACAAACATTTTTGAAAATGGGTTCTTTAAAAGGCTTGCATTTCAAGGGGGCTACATCAGAGATTCAGGAGCACAAGAACAAAGCAAAGAAAAACTCACCGGAAGAGGACTCCTGGTTCTGTCTGCGATAATGCCGCCTCTGCTGCACACCATCCACAGGTGGATGCTCTTCATTTTTATCTTCATCTAAAACATATTGGATTTCTTAATCAACCTTTGCTAGGAATATAATCACAATCAGGGCTGGGCATTGTCGATAAACCAAAAAAAAAGTAAAATAATTTTAAAGACAGCTATACACAGAGGAGTCAAATTTTGCCCAGTTCCACAACAAAATGAGTTAAATCAACAAATTGAGGCATCATTATGAGCACTCTACCCACATTTACAGGCATCCACACACTTTCCCTGGACGAGCCTCTCACCTGAATCAGAGTCTTCAGAAGGCTGAACTTTGGGAAGATCTGAAGCAGACTCTGGGTCTGCCGCTACGGGCCTCCGCTTGAACCCTGCAAAGCGACAGGTTTCTCTTAGGGCGAGCAACAAACGTTTAGTTCCTCCAAACACACAGTCTACCGAATTATCTCAGGTGCTCTTCAGTAGTTTTGATATACAATCTGAAACTACAGATCCAGATTCAACAACGAATGTGAGCGTTTCCCACGCTACAGTCTTTGCCCAATTACATCCAAACGGTTTGGGAATCAATCTGGTGACTATCGGACAGAAAGAAACACACATAATTAAAATTGGTGGAGTGAACATTTAAGAGGAAACCATAAAAAGAAAAATCATCCTGAAATGCATGCCAGATTTAAATGGCAATTTGATGTGATTAGTTTCTTCAATCTACAACCCCATAGGGTCAAGATAATGCTAAGAAACTACTGCTGTGCAGAGTGAGTGCACGTGAGGTATGCATTGACTCGGATTTGGGAAGAACATTTGTATTTGAAGAACATATTTGTCTTTGAATATTCTGTGTAGTCTTCCAACAAGTTTCAGTCAGATTTACCGATAGCTCAAATGAAAGTACTGATGAGTGATAAACAGTGACATAACGCAGAGAGAAAGAAGCCCATGCCTTCTTGTCTGAAGGGAGAAGATGACGTCCGTCCCTTCAGAGGCCGGGGAGAGGAAGAGTGGCGTTCCTTCACTGGGGGACTGGCTGCATGACGAGGCGGCTTGCGAGGCGGACTGCCCGAGGTTCTGGGCGCCGCCCTCTTTGGAGGGGAGCGAGACTTGGAAGAACTGCTGCTGGAGGACGATGAGGAGCGAGAACGCCTGCTGTAGAAGTAAATACCCAATTAAATTGAAGGAGGAGTGGAACCAAGATAAATATTTGTAATATAATGTTTGGTCAACTTATTTTGTCTTTCGTATCCTTCCTTTCATTCAGCCAGCCCCAAGAAGATTCACGATTTTGGAAATCCGTAATTATTGCCATAACTACAGATTATCTAAAACAATGTCACACAAAATACCCATGTTTCTTGACAAAGATTGCCCATATTTTGTCAAGCCATGAAGCACATTTTCCCATTTATTTACTGTTAACTGAAGTCATGACAGATTTTCTACAAAATGTTTTGTGGAGCTTCAAATATTGGTGCCCATTTTCAGTTACCTTTAATGTTAAGAGTGCACGATTATTTTGGATAAAAGCGCACCACGAGTCAGCACATTCTCCCCACTTGCCCAGTGGGTTTTGCCTCAACCAATGCGCCGCCAAACCTGACCAATTTGTCATCATTAATCCCCAATAGTGAAAATTATGGTAGCCAACCAATCAAGACATTGTCTTAAAATATTAACAAGATCACCCAAGCACCTAAAATTCAAAAATAGTCAAGAGGTGAAACCAAAAACTTTCAAAAGGTCAAAACCAAGCAGTCTTAATTTCTATTACCACTTTGTCCTTTTTTCCTTCAGAAGACCACAATTTTAAAAAGTCTACTTTCATGAATAGGGATCTTTTGGTGAAGAAAAAGGGTAAAACGTGTTATTTATAATAACAAATAGTTATTGGAAATTGGTTTTGGAGTCTCCCAAAATTTTCATACAGAAGTAAGGAAATTTGAGTTCACTTCAAGTTACTTTTTGCAATACCATTATTGTAATCTGATAAAAATGTAGTCTGCTGTAAATCCAACCCTGCTATTGATGTTTACCGGCGGACAGGAGAGCGCTTGTGTCGTCGCCGAGAGCCATGCCCTCCACGCCGCGGAGGGCTCCTCCTCCGCGGGGACATCCTTCTTCGGGGACTGGACCTCCTACGAGGAGAGTGGGACCTGCAAGAACATAGACCATTTATTTCAGTTTTTCTTCCGTAACAAAGTCCTTTAAACCTGTCCAGCGATACTGCAGTGAGGCCATTTAAATACGTAATGGGCAACAAATGAGTTTAATGGCAGTCTTCTAGATACTACTGCATTGTGGTGTAGTCATTCGCATTCACAATACATTCATTTTTTTTTTAAATGTTTAAAATCAAGATATTTCTATGAAGATACTTCTCTAAAAATAAACCACCTATAGCAGGGATGAACAGCAAAAGCCTCCAAGCAAAGAATGTTAAAAACCCTATCATTTTAGGCATAGAAGCGGAAATCTAATTGTTAGTGGTGGCAAACTCTCACCGTGATCGGGAACGTCGGCGGCGTGAGCGGGAATGTGATCGGTGGCGTGGTGAGCGATGCCGCTCACGTCGGCTGTCCTTCTCCCTATCCCGGGAGCGCGGCCGCTCCTCCTTCTTGGTACTTCTCTCAGGAGACTCCTTCACTTCCGGGATCACACTCTCCGATTTAGCTTCCTCCATCTCCACCGCCTCGCTGATGGAGAAACGTTTCACACAGCAAATTAGTTAAATTAGCTAGATGAATTCCCTAGATACATTCGTTATTACAAAATTAAGTTACTCAGCAGAAACGTAAATTGCCTATCGAGGAAAATAAACAAACATGTTCATATTATGGAAAACATTAGAAAAAGTTTAAAGTAAAATCAACAAATTTGGTTGTTAATTATTTCAAGTAAATTAATGCACTCTCATAGCAAAAGTGTTGTATCAAATTTAACAAATATTTACATTTTTATTTTTTGTATTATTTATATACTCAATTACTTGTATATCCGATAGCGGTTGTCCTACTGGAGCTTATCTTCACATTATAAAAGTTTAGATATTATTTGTGCAGACGTTTTGAAGGACCTTGAAAACATCAGTGCAGATTATTTCAATAATGCTTGACACTGAAAAGGGTTAAACATTACAAAAACATGTTATATAATAATCTTGCATTTTGATCACGTTGAACCAATTCCCATTGAGGATTGCAAAAAAAAAAAAAAAAAGGAATACAAATGACATTGTGGCACTGTACCTGAGGGAGGAGGAGGGATTGGCGGCGAGCAGAGCTTCTGGAATGACGGCAAGCGGTGCGTCTGGTAGCTCCGGCGACTTCTCCGCAAGTGTTGGGAGGAGCGCCATCAGCGGGGGTGGCGGGGAGCCTGGAGGCGGACTGCTGCTGGCTTTCACTGCAGCACCATGATTTGGAGAGCTGGACGGGCTGCTGAACTTCCGCTTAGGCTTCACCGGTGGCGGTGTCCTCCGCCGTGGTGACGGAGATTTCCTCCTAGGTTCAGACATTAGTCACAATTAATTTTTGTGGTTGGCTAATATTATACCATCGACGAAACCAACGGAACATAAACGGTTCGGCACACACAATCCGCAATATCGTGTGTGTATTACATATACACATATACATATATCTGTGTGTGTGTGTGTGTGTGTGTGTGTGTGTGGCCTACACACACACGCACAATGTATGCATGATTGCATATCATAATAAATCACAAATGATGCAAGTAATAAAATGTTCGTGTGTAATTCAAGAACGTGTGTAATTCAAGAGAAAAATAGCATATACATGTTCTCCTAATTTTCACCTTTAGACAAGTTGTCATTATCCCTGTCCAGTTGAAGGCCAATATATTTAAATAAGTAAAACTAATATTTACATGTATATTAAAATATATCAAGTTTAAATAAACAAAAGACAAACTTATGTTCATTTTTGTCTCGTCTTTCTTTCCGATGGTCCGAAAAATCGGTGAGCCCTGATCCGAGGAATGTTCCAAACCGTGAGTCTTTTGATCCGTTGCACTGCTAGCTAGCTAGCTAGTAAGTAAGTATGCATGCATATCTGACAACCCAAATACTATTCAGTTGCGCAAGTACTCGAGTGCTCATAACAGCCAATAACAGCGCCACCAGGTGAGAGGGGAAAAGAAAAAAACACGTGCCCTCCTGTGTCTGTATACACACACCACCCCCTGTGGCCAGATTGAATGAGAGCACCAACAGGCCCCAACAAAACACACCACAGATGACAATCGCACAAAAGTGCACAGGACAAAAATAAACGCTAACTATTAACATTCAATGTGAGAAATCATTAGGCCTGCATTTAAAAATAATTTCAATAGTCACCATGTTGCCGATTAAAGGAGCTCAAGCACTAAAGATCATCGTCACTTTGAACTTACCTTCTATTTTCTAAAGCTTGCTCTCGTTCTAGTCTCTCCTTGTCTTTCTCCCTCTCCTTCTCAGCCAGCTTCTCTTGCTCAATCTGCAAGACACGGCCATCACTCATTTTTTTGTTTATAATTTAATGTATCATGTTGCGATGCAAAAATACAGATACTTCAGGTGTCAATATCTCTCCTTTTCACTCACTGCATTGGCAGATGCAGCTATTTGTTACCATTTCAAACAGTCCCTGCCCAATCCAAACAGCTTTCAGTAAAGCAATGGAACTAGTGAAAGTTCAAACTCTGATACTGTGAATGTTTAGTGCCAGAGAAAAACTATGCCTGGGAGTGACAGATTTTTTTTCCAACAGCGTGAGGGCATGTAACTTAAAACCTGAATAGACATGAAGTTAAAATATTGAATAATACCAAAATAAAAAACATTAACTAATTTATTTTGTGATTTTGTTTGATTAGATTGAAACGACTACGTCCTGAATGTATACCTGTCACTTTGTGAACCAGCAGTCATCTCACAGTGTGGTTGTATGAGATGATCACCTCATGTGCATCATGTGCAACATTTGCAAAAAATCTACTGGAGAATGTAAAAATATCCATGAATATCCATAAGATATTTTGGAAAAGAAAAAAAGGTGTTTCCCATATGATAATGTTTTACAATACTTTGTGCATATGTAAATGGACAAATAATATAATTAAATTGTATAGTTGTCAACTATAGTAGTTCAAAATCGACTGAACGTTAGCAGATACGAGCAGACATGGAAATGGCAGTCCTGCACATGCCTCGTGTAGCATCAAGACACACACCTGTCTCTGCCTAATCTCCACTTTCTTCTGCTCCAGGAACGTTGCGGGGATGCCAGCAATGTTGTCCTGGGCACTGAGCAACAGCGGCCAGAGTTCGCCCATGAACTCTCGGGCATTCTTCCCGTTCAGGAAGCCCGTCAAGTTGATCTGCATCATCTTGCCATTCGGATGCTGTAACGCACAGACGCAGATACACACACACACACACACACAGACGGGGTCGGGTGGGGAGGAGAGAAGTGATGGACAAGCCGTTAAAAAGTAGCAGAAAAGGTGTGAATGCAAGTTTGTCTGCCCCACTTGGGGTCCACTTAGTTGGACTAGCGATGGACAGCCACATTGGCCACTATATGGTAAAAGTCACAGCTGACTCGACAAAGGGGATTCAAGCACAGAACATCACAAGATGGTGATATCCATTTTTAAATTAAGCAACCGTTTTTTTCTAATGTGCCATGATTACAGATTGAAAAAAATGCATTCAACGGGGACCATTTCAATATTGAATGGTCCTAGGCCAAGTGGCTGTCCATTACACAATAGGAACAACCCATATAGCACCATTTCAAAAAATGCCATTAGCTTAGAAGATATCAAACATATTTTTCCTTAGTTTAAAATGAAAATATAGGAAAAAGTATTCAATGGTCAACATAATCATATTCCATATCTGGTTCCTAGAGGGTTTGGAGCCACCCTAAAGTAAACAAAGGATATGCACATACACAGTGCACAGATGTGCCGTTATGGCATGACTGGAAGGAGGCAATAATAATAAATAAAAAATAATAAATAAAAACAAAATTTGGCAGAATGATACACATCACAAAATAGATTTTAAAATAAAAATGTAGAAGAATAATTTTTAAAAAGGAAAAAAAAAAAAAAACCACCTCCAATTTATAACTTAAAGCTTCAGAAAAATACCTGGCAACAATACGGATACAATATGAATCAAACATTATAAATACTGAAAAACAGTGATTGTTTAAAGATTTTAAAAGAATAAACTGCATTGTATAATTCCAAACACAGATTTTAGTGCCCACAGCTTCTCAAGAAATGATATATCTAAAAACAGACAAATCACAAGTTACAGAGTGCCTTTTAAAAACCCCAACAGAGCCAAGAACTGTTCCGTCGTCTTCAGAGAGTCTCTGTGAGGATCGGAGGGCACGGAGCTCCCTTGGAGTGGCTGCCGCCTCCCTACTGCTCGAGACTCAAGCACCTAATGTTAAACCGTTTATCTAAATTGTAAGAAACGGAACAAGCAATAATGAGTTACAGCGTTCACCAAATTGTATTACACATACATACACAAAGTGACAATGAACTACAGTGTCCCCACCTACTTTTCTTGTATTACAGATAGAAATGCTTTGTAGTCTCACAATGCAAAAATAATATTCACATTAAAAATATTGAAATTATTATATAATACAAGACTGACTAGACACAATATCTCTGCGATGTATTCGGTTTTGTGTATGACACATTGGAGTAACTTATCGTTAAAGGTTTTTTTTTTTTTTGAAAAACAGACTTTCTTTGGGAT
The DNA here is from genome assembly GCA_900302395.1 of Bregmaceros cantori. NCBI lineage: Eukaryota > Metazoa > Chordata > Actinopteri > Gadiformes > Bregmacerotidae > Bregmaceros > Bregmaceros cantori. The sequence continues at coordinate 11,605 of OMKY01248894.1, read as the reverse complement.
GGGAATTAGCCTCTGTGCTACAATGTGCCACATTTACATGTATATGTGCATTATATGTCCTGTAAATAAACTGAACTAATATTTCACCTCCCCCGTAGTCCTTCCAAGAACAGCACCCATTGGTAGACATTTTTGCCACGTCCACCAAGTGATAATGTTGTGACCAAGTGAATGGAAGTAAATGAAAATTTGTTCTGCGTCAAACAGTGTCAACTAATGAGCAAACAATAATATTGCGTCTATTTACATGGCATACAATTTGGAAATATTGCACGTGCATGTATGTACGTGCACATTTCTGTTTGTCACATAGAAAGCAGCATTTGTCTGCACCTTACAGTCCGGCCAAAATGACTGTCTGCGTAACATGTTTATGGAATAGATTCGAACATTGTGATGCACCCACTCCAATTATCTGCCGAACGGACTCAGCCAGACCTTGCACATGCCGCAGAGTGAGGCTGGGCGGGGCGACGTGGGCTGATACAGCGGCACAAGGTCCGCTGTATCGCGCAGCCCTGCTCGCTCTGTGCGGCGCATGCAAGTCCTGAAACAGCTGCTCTAGGTCCAACTGGGTCCGCGATTCGTAATACGGCGGGTGTTGGAACAGGTGCAGCAACTGTGTTCACAAAAGGCTCCAATGCCCTGCCTTCTCCAGCTCCAGTGCGGCTTGCACGGATGGTGGTGGTGTGGTGGGGCGGGGCAGTCGGCGGACTTCACATTGAAGCAACTTGTTCGATTCATAAGTTTAAATGTAAATTTATTATTTTGTTAATTTATTATTAATAATTGTTATTTTTAAAATGTTTCAAGTATATTTAGCGCCAAACGTGGCCATTACAAATTGGCCACATTTTCTACCTTTCCAAGAATAGTTTTTATTTATGCAAAATATAATATTTTTGACAATTTCATACACAAATGGTGTCACCTCAACTTTAATTTTGCTGTGTCATACAAAAAAAAATGCAAAAGCTAAGACTATTAAAAAAAAAATGATACAAATGTTATCATTTTAAAAAATAAATGTAAAGTGAGTCAACCACAACACATACAGCATTACACAATTCAAGTCACTGGGTCACTATAGAGACAATTACTAGTTACAAAACAAGGGCATGCACATTATAAAAGTAGTGTCAACAGACAACTAATGTTTTGCTGCCAACACTGAATAAGGGTATTCTTTTGAAAGTCCACTCATTGGAGTTCAATAATTACTATTATTATAATTATTATTACCTGTGCCCATCATTTTTCAGGATGCATAGTGCCTACCCTGTCCCATTAAAAAAGATACACTTGGTAAAGAAATTGGGGAAGGAAAAGGCAGAGGTTTGTAAACCTTTTAGATAATGTACTTATTTTCACAAACTTAAGAGGGATAGATGACTGAATGGCTTCAGTCCAAGATTTGATTGAAAAACAAAATGTAGTAATGTAATGAATCTCCATGCATGATAATATCTGTCCAGTGGGTTTAAGGCTTTGCCTCACACCCATCAGTAGAAAGAAAAATAAGAGCGCTAAACTTTTGGTCAATAATTACCAATCATTTGTAAAAATCGATAGTCGACACATACACTGATGCCCAAAGAATTCTAAGGATCAAGAATGCTATGAGCAATACCATTTCCCATGGCAATAGAAACACATTTCTACTAAAACTGTTATCATTAGTTCATTTATGTATAAGGGGCACATTGCAAGTGGTTAGATAGATATGTGCTACTGATACTTTTGAGTTTAATAAGAGCAATAGGGCCTCCATGTTAACTCACCTCCAAAACACACATGGTGTAGGGAGACTCAGTGACTTAGGGCTCTGGACAGAGCTACTAAGGTGTTGTGGTGCTATACTTCTGATGATGATGCAAGGCATAACATCCATATTTGGTTCAGGCCTTTTAAATCAGGAATCACATCATCATTAGAAGACAGCCAGACAGGTTGTTCAACATCACAGCAGAAACAGATCGCAACAACTTCCGTTAGCGTAATTGAAAAAATGTTTTAAAATAAATTGTTTTTGAGTGGACAAGGCCAGGGACAATTGAATGCTTTATACACAACTATCATGAAATAATGAATAAATACTCTGTCACGATAACAAAATAATGACTATCAATCTTGATAATTTGGTTTACATATTATTTAACAAAATTTGTAAAACTAAATTTGTGAAAATATGTGCTAAATCAGCAAAAGTCATGATGTTACCATAGTCAACACACGGAAAAGGCAGGGCTTTATAAATATTCATTCACACTACAAGAAACTGTTGGACCGCGGATTTAGACATCACAATAAACATAACATGATTTTTGTTTATTGGCCATTGCGATTTGGGCATCAGTGAAAAAAAAATTGCATTCACTTTTCTTGACATGTTTACTTTAGCTTCATTAACAGCTTGAATGGTATTCAACACATAAATACATGAACATCAAGGTCAATTAAATGGGTTTACCTTTTCATCAAGCTGATTAAATACAAATTCGATGACAACATCATCTTCAAAGCCCAGGACATCCGTAACCCGATTCGTGATCCAGGGTTTCAGAACCTCCAGGTTCACCTTGGACATGTCCACCTGGATCCAGAGCACAAAACACATCAGGTTTGTTGGTTCCTAATATTCCTAATTTACTTTCAACCAACATTTAAAATGTTTCCCTCTCATAAAATTAAAGAAAATACGGCAAATCGTCATCCATTTTGCAATCAAAGTAAAATATTGCATCAGAGCTGCCAGGCATTAAATATTAGATAATATAGAACCTGTCTGTCTGTGCATCTTTGAAATTAAATTTGATCCACAAACTGTAATTGTAACTGTAAATGTAACTATTTCCAAAGTCCTCAAATTTTATTACAAGGTCAACCTGTTATTTTAAAACCACTGGCAGATACTTTGACAAAATTGCCGTTTGGAAAACGTTCTTCCTTAAGACTACTGCTACAGCCAAATCAACTCATCATGTATCAGTTGTTGCTGATGGATTCACCTTTGAATAACATTTTTATTAAAAGCCAATGTCACACTTACCTTCTTGTCCAGGCATTCTGCAAACTTCAATTGTTTTAGTAGCTTTTTGTGTTTGTTGCTGAATCGGTTGTCTTGTTCCGCGCTGGTTCCCTGAAGAGAAGAAAAAAAAAGACAATGATTGTCAATACCAAGGACTACCAGCAATGAAATTATTATAAACTGCTCACTGAAAAAATAAAATTATGCCAAAAAGTATGTTCAGTAGATCAAAATGTATCGCTTTTGCAAAACAGCAAAAATAAAATCTTCAAAACAGCCATTTAAGGAGATGCTGACTACAGAGCACATTATGACCAGTATGGCGTCATTAGGGCCCATGATGATACCGCATACTGACGCAGAGAATAATAAAACCAAATGGAGATTCGGGACAAAAAGTACTAGAGAAGGGCTGGCTCTGTGTCGCATCATGTATGGTGCGACATTCCTGCAAGGTCTTCTCAAGTTTCTCACTCAATGAACAAGAAAGCAAGAGTGGTAGGAAACCTAGTGCAGCAGTTACTCAACAAAAAACTGATTCATGATGGGGCACATCAAAATCTCACAATCTCATCGTGGTCTTGAAGAAATTTAGGAGTGATAAGCTTCATAAAAAGGTTCATAAATATTGTGGAGGTGCGCGAAACAGTAAATAAATATAAAAAAGGGGTCCAAAAAAACTTGAACCCTGTATTGTCAACAGTTTTGAAATGGGAAGATATTCACAAAATTATAATGTCACAGAATGTGTGATCTCTTCTCTTGCCAACGTTCTCCCAGCTGGCACATCTGCCGTCTTCATTGTTTATTTTGAGTGTGTGGCGAGCCTGGCAGAGGGAAAGCAAACTCACGTTTGGGCACTGCCCATCCGGCCGAGTTAACGGCACAGCACTGACATGGCGGTCTGACTGTCAGTACTCTTGCTTGCTCTTGGAACGCTACATGAGTAACTGTTCTCTGAAATTCAAGCACATTTTGGGAAAGCAGAACCACTTCCAAATGATCGGTGGTCAGTTGTATTTGTCTGACACGCTGCTGCTGTTGTTTTAGTCAAACTGTTGAAGACATGCGATAAGTCACAAATGGGAGTGATATTGGGACTGGGGAGCCTCAGAAATTAACTTCCAATTAGGGTTAGAATTTATACAAAGATTCGTAAAGGCAAATTGTGACTGCCTTTAATTTGGAACGTTGCAAACTGTGCAACATTCAAAGATCAAACACATCTAATTGTTGGCTGTTTAAGTGCCAAATGGCCTCACAAAAGTGATGACATACCAGAACTTCACTCCTGGACAGTATGTAGTAAAACACATCTTTGGTAGTGAATTGAATGACATACGTTCACAAAAGATTGACACATACTCTCTGTGGCTTCTTTATTAGTTACAGTATCTCGTTTCGAGAACTCCCTTTAGTGCAAGACAACATCCCACCAGATGAGGCTATGCTAAAGAAACCAGCAGCATGCTGTCTATGACGTTGAACATTGACCTTAGAATCAGGTCGATTATAAAGAAGTAGTGCACCCCCTTAGCTTATTCTCAGGAACCGCCACTGCATCTGGCTAATTGTCGCCATTCTATGAGTTATGGCGTGAGGCTGCAGGGTGCCGGTGATCTATGTTCAACAAAAAAAATAGAGAAGAGGAGCCGAGATAAGGGATGGCGACTTATGAGAGAACGTGGTCCAACTATTGAACGCATCTGACGTGTCGGAAGTCACTGAGGGCGAAGCTAAGTCGACACCGATTGCAGCACGAGATGTGGCTTCAACCCACAAGATGGGGTTTATGATCATGTAATGTTGTATTATGTAATTCCCGTGATCACATTCATTTGAGTGTATTGGAAGTTACACGCTATCGCAGTTGACCGTAACGACGTCGCCGTGGTGCTGGTCGCCATCTTCAATCAGCGGCCCAAAGCTGAGCTTTGGCTTTTGCGTTAGCTGGAGCTCGCCGCGCTCGGCCGTTGGAGGCTGGTGATGCGGCGTGACCCCCATACGTTGTGGTTAACGCGTCCATGGTGTGGGGGGCTCACCGTATATCGCAGCATCCTCTCGGAGCTGCTGCGGCTCTCCACTTGCGGGCCAGACGACGGTAATGGCGGCTAGCTTGGTTTTTTAGCTTAGCTAGGCTATCGATGCTAATGATGCGGCGGAGGATGGGAGACTTTTTTCGTTTCAAAACATTCGACGTATTTGAAGCAGTTAAACCGAAACCGTCAGCCAGAGAAAATGGATTATTGTTGACGGTTATATTTTGACAATCGTATTCAACTAAACATATCCAATACTTAACATTCACGTCGCGGGGTGTAACGACAAAACACTAAAAATTCAAGAAACGCGTCGCACACAGGGCGCTAGTGCACAAAATGTATACGGGCCAAGCAATGCGTTTAATGCATATTAATAAATGACGAAAGACCTTAGCTGGTCTGAAAACGTTGTCCATTCGCATGCGTTTTCTACAAAGTCCTATATTATTCATTCAGATCGTTCGCGAACCCCACGTGACTGACTTCGGCTACTGGCAAAGCTAGCACTGCTAATATGAGCTAAAGGCTAACGGGCTGCCGGGGAGAGAAACCGATGGTCGTCGTCATAATCAACGTTTAACGAAAATGCAACCTGTCACGCAGTCCGGGCAGGGATAGATAACGAAAACATGAACTTACGCGGAAGAATCCCGCGTCCATTCCTGTAGAAGTTGTGAACAGGCCAGGTTCCGAGGGGAGGACGAGACGTTAAACAACCTGTGATAATCCACTCAGACCAGGACGAGTAGTGCTTTGCGTGGCCGCTAGAGAGCACTGTGGGTCCTGGGTTGGATTCAAAGCAGCGCTTGGCCATTTCAATTTTTAGTGAACGTTCCATTACCGAGATTCAGAACGAGAAGGCCCGTTCTTAGCATTTTGGGGGCCCTAAGCAAAGGGGTTGTTGGGGGAGCCCTAGGGCCTTTTTTGGATAAGGGACCTGGGGGTCATTAGGGTGACGAGATGTCCCGAAAAATTCAGGACAGTCCCGACATTTTCGCTTTTGTCCCGAATCCCGAGTCTGAAATTTAAACTTGCACAGTTGCACCAAATAAAAATCTAAATCTATACTAGAACACAGATGACAGTGCTGAAAGTCATTAATTCCACACTACATATTTTAGTATGTTATTTTTTTGACTTCTCACGTTTCCACAATCAGCATTGTTTACATTTGTAGTGTAGTTTATTGCTCTCACATATGATTAATGTAGGCTACTAAATAGTTCAATAGCATAGGCCTAGATGTGACAAGCTCGGTAAATGCATTTTTGTATTATACCATAGGCTAATGGCCCACGCGCAAATATGCACACGCCCCGTCCCGAATTTCAGCCAACCTCATATGGTCACCCTAGGGGTCATCCACCAGAAAATTCTATATTTCTTCCAACCAATTTTGTGCATTTTAATCAATTAATGGCAATACTCTCTTCCATTTGCTCCTCTTCATAAACATTTATTATGAAGCTATTTAAAATTGTCTTTGGAGTTGAATAGGGTAACCTTTCGTCCATAGGGTGCCCCTTCTATTCGGAGGCTCTAAGCAATTGCCTACCTTGCCTACTTTAACGCAACAGGCCTGAGAAAAAGCATTTACACGTGCAATTTAGGGTGACCTGCAATTTAGCAGGTCACTGTGCTGCTCTCGCGGCACAGTGACACTTATTTTTTAATTACTTTTTTGAAAAAACTTGAATAAAATAATTTCTAACAAATGCTTTGCCATAAACTGCAGCTATATATTCTGAATGCACATTGAAAGAAAAGCACATTCGATACACACTATTGCTGTATAATTTGATTAAGAGTATTGAACTCCAAGAGTCGAATCAAATGGGGGATTACTTTTTAATTACTTATTATTTTATTGCCAGCGTCAGTGTGAATTTCTGTGAAAGGGGGATGAGGGTAAGACCACGCCTTCAAGTTAGCCCCATATATAGCAAATAATTTGATTGAAATTGAGTAAAATGTTTTTGAAAAAGTAATCGAAAAGTTACCTCTTCCCTTCTTACAGTAGTTGCACAAAGCTGCAGGAATAAGAAATTAAATGAGCAAACAATGGCAACAGCACAATGAATAGTATGAAAATATTGTTTTTAATTCATGAAATAGATTAAAAAAACAAAACTAAATAAATATTTCAGCTATGTACACATTTCATCAAGCTGCATTAAAAAAGGCTCACAGAAAGAAGTGCGCTATAAATGCATATATTAAATAAATGTATTAATTTTCTTCGTGGCATGTTCATTTGACTGCCTTTGACATTTGAAACCATTACAAATATGTTACAAATTGGACTTCATCATGTATCGCTAAGGCCATAGCATGCATATGTCAACATAACAAAATCCTGATACATGCACTCATAATACAAAAAAAAAGAAAAATCGACATAAAAATGATCCTCAAATTAGCATTTGCCATCTCGACATGTTCATTAACCATTTGGTTGTTAAACACGAGATTCAAGAAATGGGTGTGGTGGTCAAAGAATTAAGACGTTGTTTAGAAAAAGTTGTAAACACATTTTCCCAGAAACTTGAGATCCTCTTTATAGTAGGGGGTGTTATGCCTAGCAAATTGTGTGTACATTTTTGGCACTGAAGGATTAATGGGGTATATCATCTGCTGTTGTGAATGTGGAATTTGGCTTACAAATCAAGGATGTTGCATGCTAGAAGCTTCCATTTTCTAGTTAAAGAGTTGAGTCTCCATTTTGATATATGGAACATTAACATGAGCGTAGATGCAATTCAACATTTTCTGTCTGCTTTTAAATATACGTTGAACGATTCAAAAACGACCAACGATGATGCAAGTTATCTTTGAAAGTTGACAGGTAATTAAGAAAGTTGACAGGTAATTAAGTGTTGCAGCTTCACTTAACATGTGGAAGTGATTCGTTGCTTCGGGAGCAGGTCATTTAGTCACGGAAGTCGTTAAGTCACAATGGGGCTAGGGGTTGAGGTAAGGGTAGGGGATAGGCGTTAGGGCTTAGGGTTGACCCCTAATCCTACTGTGACTAAATGACTACTGTGACAACAACCCGTTACCATTGCTTCTATCTTCACCCACTTTGGGGGCCATATGGCTAAGCTATGCTAACAAACTACCGCTGTTTGCAGAGTGAATAACCACATGCAGATCGGTATGTTTCAACTCTGCTAAGATCAAGGAAGAACATATTTCAGCATTAACTTTTAGTGGCGGTTTCCTGCAGTGGCATTTTCACCTAAGGATCCCTGCTCCCTCCCCAGGTGAATGATTAAGAAGTTCACTTCAACCGTGCTTGTGCAAACAATAACACATTAAAATATGAATTAATAACAACAGAAAGAACACAAATACATGATTAGCCTATTACATTGTTTAAAGCCAAGGCATTGAGACGAGTGTTTGCGGAAGGACTGTGAGGTCAGCTGGTGTCCGAAGGTCTATATGATTGCCATTCCTTTTTTTTTCTAGATGCTTCGAGCCGAGCGAGTTACAGTCCATGCCTCAGTGGTCAATACACACACGCAGCCCTATCCACACACAAAACAAACCTTAAAGCCTCTGGTAAAAAAAAAATCTTGAAAATCTCTTAATAACTTTGAGTAACGAGTAATTTTGTGAAGAAGAAAAATAACTGTGCATGAATTAATGGAATGAATTTAAAGTGATAGATGCAATACACAATACAACAACACATAGTGTAGTGGAACAGAGTCTGATCAACACCAGCGCTAAATAGTTTAGACTCCATGGTGCACACATCATACATACAGAGGTCGAGAGGTGTGAACGTTCTCCACTTTTAGGCAGTTTCCGATGGCGCAGTACTCATCATGAGTAAACTGGAGGAAGAAGTGATTGCTGCATCGAGATCTTTTGTTGACAAGTGTATTGAAATCAGTCTATGTTTTGCGTGCTTGGGTGAATTATCAGCGGCCAGCAGTCAGCATATTCATCTCATTCTCTAGAAGCCCTTGCAGTGCACATTATGGAGAACAACTGTTCTTGCTCCTCACGGTGTAGTTATAGCACTTGTAGTTATAAAATAATATTTTGGTTGTTGTTTAATATCACTTGGGAGCAAACCATTTGGTAACTTCATGGGAAAGTATAGCAGAGTTCGCACTTCCTTCGACAACTGAAGCTACCAGCAAAGGTGCAGTTCTACTCCCTTTTCAAGTCCATTGGTGGAGCCACATCCAGAGATAAACATACATGCAGTGCATGGTTTGCTCAGCAGAGAAACTGATTGGCTGCAGACTCCAATCGATGGACAACCTGTACAGCACCAGAACTCGGAAAAGTGCAGGCCGGATAACTACAGATCCCTCCCGTTTGGACACTACATGTTCTCGCTACTCCCTTCTGGAAGGGGAATACGGGCCATCAGAAACAAAACCTCAAGTCACAAGAACAGTTCTACCCTGCTGCCATACGACTCCTGAATGACCGTCAGTGTTCAGCCATGCGTCACTCTCTGATCACTCTCACTAGTCACTTTATGACCTCCATCACAGTCACTTCATCCCGATGTTTTGAGTGAACATCCAATGTCCTGTACGCTGACTCTCCATATACTTAAGATTGCTCCGAATTGACTGACCTGCCTTATTGCATCATCCCAAGCCCTTTGTAATGATGTCAGAATCCACTGCTTTCTGGTAAACAGTTGCAGTAAGCTCATTGCATGGCCTTGTTACAGCTGGTCAGTGTTATTGTCTACGAGATGACCATGCAGCACGGATCGGACGAGCTGGTAATATGATTGGCCAACACCAAAAAGGGGTGGGTCTAAAGACATGAAGGAGAGCAGAAAACCCAGGACGGCTTAGAGTCTGTGCTGGAATCTGGAACCTGAATAAACATTGATGATGTATACATCCCGGCCTGGTCATTGCAGAATGGGTAAGGTGATCTCTGATGTTTGGAAAATGATCCAATGGGTATTCCGCAAACAGTTAGGGGCAAACATGATGAGGCTAATATCTCACGTTAGCCTTGTCAGTAGTTTTTTTTGTTTCTTCTTTTGCACTAGTACTAGAAAAAAAAATAGTATGGCTGCGAGCGTGCGGTGGCAGAGCGGTTAGAGAGTGCATCCCCCAGGCCGGGCAGTTTTTTTTTTTCTGCAAAATGTTTTCCTCCATGCTAGCTATCTCTTTCCATACGTTTGAGTAAACAAAATTCAGCTCCAAGTAAGAAAAAAGTTAACGCACAAAATAATTTATTTAAAATGATCACTAAATCAATCAACTACAATTTGTTTAGCCTGACCCCAACATTGTTGGATTGGAATAACTTAGCTATTGGAATAACCAGCTACTATATTAAACATCAACAAAAATTAACTTCATGTGGATGGATGATGATGTTTATATTTAGCACTCTGATTGATTGATTGATTGATGGAATTATCATCTTCAAGCGATTGTGGTTACAGTTGTGCAATCCTTAATATATGGCTTCTGTATATTGTTAGCTGATATATAGACGAGTTTACCCGCGAAATACAGGGGGCTGGCATTTTGTCCCGTCGGGATGAAACAGACTTCCGGTGCCTTATTGATGCTAATGCCAACTCTGGTACTTGACCGAGGCCCGAGCACACAAAACAGACAAAACGCACGGCAATTCAAAATCCGACCACTAGGTGTCGTCTGTGACCGGTTACACATCACACCACTCGCTCCGTTCATAATTTTGTATAAATATTGACTGAAATACAGTCAAAATCCGACTTAAAGTTACTCACCGAGTGGTCACATGTTCTTCTGGACCAATAGGCTGGCTGCTTCTACTAGTTATTACAAAAGGAATGAGAAAATGGAACGAGTTGCACTGATTATTAAATCATGCGTTTGTGGGTCACAGATCCGCACGAGAGCATTTGGGTGTTGAATAGCACCCCGCAAGTTACCCCCATCCGTTTTAAATAACCCGGTAGGTGTGTGTTCCCACCGAATAGAAATGTTGAAAAATTGCCAAAAACACATCGAACTAAATGACACCCGGCGGGACGTTCAGACACCGGAAGTACCCCCGAACTCGTCTATAGCAGTCCGATTTTCTACCTTAGGTGACCTTAGTGTTTGTGTGGTGCTCAAACACTAAGATCAAATTGTCTTAGTCTTTTCGTTTTCCTTAACCTAGTCTGTACAATTCTGTTTACCCTGAACCAAATTCCCGATACTCTGGGAATGTGATTGTTGTTGCTATTGTGTTAAATAAACGCCAGCCATGCCAGTGGTGTTCTCTATCTGGCCATTGAAGCTCCAGGACGGTCCAAGCAGGCACAAATCAGTTTTTAAAACTGTGCACGCATTGCACCCCGGTTTAATACACACCCGTACACAAAGCCATATGTATGTATGTATATGTATGTATTACATAAACAAGCTCTAGGATCGATACATGCTTGCACCTGCGCAAGCATGTATCGCTGCTCGTGTGATCCCCACAGACTCAACCGGCTCATACACATCAAGCCTGGTTTCAGCAGACCAGATGCTTCCATGCTTCTCTCTAGGACTATTCTGCC
>OMKY01248886.1:0-11966 GCA_900302395.1 Bregmaceros cantori | reverse complement strand
ATTCTATCCGTATGGGATTTCGGACCCGCTTTTCCGGAGATTTCCGGAAAACCGCCGGAGATCCGGCTTATAAAAGTAATAGCAATAATCGTCCAGCCAGGCCGCACCTAACGCAGTTTTCGCTTTTCCGCTGCGATGTAAACTGTCTGGGGAGAAGCGAACCGAAAAACGGCGGAATAATAAATAAATAAATAATAAAGAATTTGGGTCACGAATAACAATGGTTGAGAATGCATTACATGCATTCACAACCAACAAGAAGTTCATCGCTATCTGCCCATCTGTAGACAGCGTATGCATTGCAACGATATGAATTCAGAGGCAAAGTCACAAAGCTGTGGCAACTGGCATTGCAGTGGTAACACTTCCCCTGTGTCTGTTACCGGGTATGTACATGCTTAAGTCTGATGGTTGCTACTTGTTGGATCACCGGAGAGCGACTGTTGCTACAGTCTCACATCCACATCTCATATCTTTGGGTCATTTTCTTGTTGTTACATGGATTTGTTCATGCTATTACCACGAGCCCATGACTGATTCAATCAAAGCTGCGGTTGACCAAGACATTCAAGATTCAAGATCAAGATGGTTAAGTATGTATGGTCTTGGCTTTGCCAGGCTGCTATGGAACAAAATGTTTCTTGACAGATAAGGGCGCCCATGATTCTATAACCCTTACTTCCAGACAGGAATGACATCTGCATTCTGACATTCTGATGTCCACTTGATGTCGGCGTTTTAGCTCCAACCCATTTAAAAAGCTTTCAAGGTGGAACGTTTTCGTATCGCCACCACTGGAAACTCTTGTGTGCACGCAACGAGCCTGGCTTGCGTATCGATATGTATCGCGATATTTTAGGCTTATACGACCAAATTTTAGCCTGTAACTTCTTAACAGTACATTCCAAAATATTTGTCTCCTCATGTGACCTCACCTCAGCTTTTTATAGTGACTGCTCCAACATCACTAGACATTTAAATAAAACATGATATGTAATCTAAAGTTATACATGTGTTATTGCCTTCTCCAAAGTATTCTGTTGTCATGAGCATGTGTTAATTTCAACAAATCAAATTAAAACTATTAATGCTGTATTTCATGTAATAAACTGATGAGCACATTATTAACTCACTCGCCCCCACATGACATGTTTGGCGTGTCTTGACTCCTCTGTTGTCTGCGGTTGAACCGTGCGGAGACGGAGGCACGGCCTGGATACGCTTAAATGCCAACGTGATGTGGATGAGAGGGCACTTTGGCAACGAGAAATTCAGATTTAATTCCCCTGTGGACGCTACATTTTGAAATGCGCTTCAAAAATGTTTTTGATTTACCTTTCCATGTGGACGTAGCCTTAGCGGCACCAAAATTGACGTTGATGTTATTGTGCTCATCCTTTCAATGAACTACCACTGTAATCTCGATATTGGACATTGTATTGATGTGTTGAGATGCCTCTATAGCCAATATTATTGATATATTGGCCCAACTCTAGTCCATATCACTGATGCCCCGACTCCCAAAACATTAGACAGGGAGTGTCTATGTAAGTTAGACTGACTGTATTGGAAAAACCTGTCACACACACGCCCTTAGACTATTCTTGGTGTGTGCGTCGTTCTCTACTGGAGACTGTTGTTGTATGTCTGGGCAGAGCCGTGCGTACTCAGGTTTGTTTGGCCTACATTGTGCCTGTGGCTGTTGCGTGTCGCCTCCGTGCTAAACGTTTATTTACCCCCTTCGTCTTGGGAGTGCAAACATTTTCGTAACGTACCGTCGGTGTATTCACATGAGCTTTGGGTGAATGCTGATTAGATGAATAGCGTATACTACCCATTACCAAGCATGGATTTGTATTGGCCCTTTGAGTACCAGTTTTCAGTTTCATGAATTCAGTACAACACCCAATACATCACCGAAAAATATAGTAAGAAGTAGAATTCATATTCTTACCATAAATTATGAAATTAAAAATGATTCATTAAAAATAATTTAATTTAAAGGTACATTTATTTAAGTTTATTCACTTAATTGTGTTTTTTCCATTTGCTTTGATTTAGCTGGTGAAAGAGAGTCACTTTATTGTGTCATGGTTGAGTGATTGAGTTGTGTATGGGACTGGTCTTCATTCTTGAGTAGGGACGCTGTTTGCAAAAATGTTCTTGTAGATATCGAAATCTGAAATTGACATTTCAGAAGAGATTCAGCTTTGTTGGCCATGTATTTGAGTACATAATTTGATGATTGTTTAGTAATACATGAATCACTTTTAACTATCATTGGTTGGTTCATTAATGTGTGGATAATTTAATCATTGACTTCTCGACGAATAATATTTTAGGCCTTTTCAAAATGTTATATAAATGGAATCAAATTTTCTCCCAGAATTTCCAATTCATGTATTTGTGAAATTCAGTTAACGGAAGCAGTAACTGTAGTAGTTGGAGTGCTAGCCCAACACTTTCATTGTTTATTATCTTTTGTTGCTGACTAATAATTTAATGATTTAATTTGAATAGTTGAATTAATTTTACAATCTAATGGTTTTACCGTTTAATAGTTTCATCTTTGGCACATTGGAAAACCTTCACTTTTCTTTCTTTTGCGACACTGATAGCTGCATGCTATTATGTAACACTATGGTTGCCTGGGTCAGTCATGTTAATCTATGACGTCTCCAAGATAATTTTTCCATGTGATACACCCCGCAGCTAATCTACATTCAGGGAGTCTGGAATGGACTGGTCTAATATATTGGTTAATCATTCATCATCGCTCTCGTTTCCTTCTGAGCAATAACGACCAGTGATCCTGATGGCTGTTCTGACGACAACTTGGGGGTAAATGCTTTTCTAAAGATGTGAATAAAGGCTCAAATAAATGTTAAACTTTGGGACGGTTGAGGACATTTATTGGCTTTAGCATTAGACCTGAGAGTATTCAGCGGGGCGGCAAGAAGGAGGACATTGAAGTTGGAGTCACACATGAGTTGTGTGTAGTGACTACAGTCCAACTCAATGAAAACCTTTTTATTAGGGTTAGGTTAACACATTTTTGTCAATTTGATTTGGAATTGAATTTCAAATTTCTTTGTGTTCTGGCTTTTTTTCAATCTTCTCCTCGGTGCAAGTGCCATTTTCTCACTTAAGATTTGACAGCGCTGCATGTGCTGTGATCTAAACTGCAGGAACCGGACTAAGTATGAACAGGGTTGGCCCCGTGGCACAGCGGGTTAGCCCTGAGAGTCTTATTGAATGAGTCAATAATGCTCAAGGATAATGTTACACTATGACATTATTGATTTTCTTCCACTGCTGTTATTTCCTCACTATTGTTGTAATCTGATTCGACTCTGAAGTCTTGATGTCAGTATGATAGTCCACTCCTTTGTCCAAGTTCCCTGGATGATTTCACAATACCACCTTTTTAAAACGGAGAACCTGTCTCTTTCTGCCTCTGCTACATACAACTTTCACACTCTTTGCATTTACGATCAGGACTGTGTCAATTTCTTGATCTCTCTCTGGCTCTGGCTGGTAAGCTTGTCACTTTTGCTGGGTACAGCAGACTGAATCTTGAAGTGAATCTGTGCCTACTTCTGGGTTGGTACGGGCCTCAGGCTGGTGGAGCCTAGTCTCAGAAAACCGAGCCCTATGGGAATTCCAATACAAATATTCCAATCTTAGCAGCCTGTTTTAACCTATTTAAAGATCTTTCCTAATTGATTTTTTAATGTATATTGCCGGGATACTTGTCAGATATTAACGTCAGATTTGACGTTAATATTTTTTATTTCAGCTCCCATAGGATCCCATTCATTCTGACTGTAGTTGGCGGCACTTGCGGACAGTACCACCGGAAGAAGTCGCACGTGGAATGTCTCTCTCATATACTGTATAGCTCTCTCTACTCTCGCTCTCTTTCAACAATGACAGCGCTCAGTCGGCGACACAACCCGAGTTTTCTCACAGCAATGGGATGACGTCATGCAAACTGAGTCTACTTTATTTACAGTCTATGCCTGCAGTACTCTAAGTCTGCTCCCAGACCCCCCCATTGACATAAGTAGTCAACGACAAATATTCTTCAATGGAGGGCAAGGTAGGAAGAAAGGGCAGAAATGCCTCTATTCTTTTTTTAACAGTTCTGCTGGTTGCCTGCGCCGCATACCTCCATGACTCATCCAGGTCTCTCCCTATATGGTGGGAGTTGACATCAGAGTGGCCTGTGGCTACAGTACAATAGTGGGAGAAAGCTGCAGGAAGATAATTACAGCCCTGGAATGAATTCATTTCATTCCAGGGCTGTAATTACATTATGATCACTAGGGGTGCACCCATCACGTTTTTTTTGCTCCCGATCCTTTGATTTTAATGATCGGCCGATACCGAGTCCCGATACAGAGTTCTGATCCAGCAAAAATTGGTAGTACCCAAAATATACTATTTGGCTCCCCAACTCATTTACTGATCCTGATCGGGACAAAATCACGAGTCCCGATCCTTGGAAAAATGTCTGATCGGCCCCCGATCACCAATCTGAGGATCGGCTCGGGGGACTTCTAATGATCACACTCGCTGTGGTTTAGTGAATGCATATTTGGGATTGGTATATTGGGGATTTGGATTTCAGAAAGCCATCGGGGTAGAATTGCTGCCATCTTCTTAAAGCCAAGGATTTTATGTTTTTCAAGTCTGTTGATGTTCCCTCATTGCAGGGTTGCATGATTATGTAAAAAAAAACATAACCACAATTATTAGGATTATGATTGAAATCTCAATGATCAATCATGATTATTGAACAACTATAAAAAAAACATTGCATTTCTTTAAAAAATCAGTAAGTATGAACTTAGCTAAGCAGGCCGACAAATGTACTATGCAAGGTTGTAGGGGGTGTCGTTGGCAGAGTGGTTATAGATACCGCACCTAATACACCCCCATTCATGTCAATGGCGCTGTATCTACTGCAGATCCGCAGTGCCGCGAGTTCTCTTCCCTTCGTCACCATGTCTGCAATGTCTACCCCCGCTCTCTTCAACCCAGTTTCTGACTAATGTCAGAAAAACTTAAAAAAATGTTTAATTGTGAAGCCTTATCTCAGGCTCATAGTCAGCCCTGCATAGTGTATACATACTGTACATATGTGTAAGGTTATCAATATGTACGTATGGGAGGTCATGGGACCCGCTTACCCATTCTCACCCGTCTTGCCGAACGAGCCTTTTGTCAGGTTCTGCCACTGTGGGCACACAAATCCCCGTCATTAGCTCCCCAGATGACAGAAGTGTACTCACTGCAAGCACTGAACTGTCAAAGTGTACTTGGTTGTTTGTGAGTGCAGCAAAGCTTAAGGGCACACTTGACAACTTTTTTCTCTATTTCACTCAAACTACTAGATATCATTATTTTCCCCATGGGTTTTTCAAGCATTTCTTTCCTCTCTCTGGCCACACTCAGTAACTGCCATGTTTGTCCTGATGAGGCTCATAGATATGGGGCAGATGCTATGAAATTTGGCATACATTTGGCCTCATACCACTGCCTTGATTTAGTCTTACTCTACCCGGTTTAATTCACTTTT
The DNA here is from genome assembly GCA_900302395.1 of Bregmaceros cantori. Classification (NCBI taxonomy): domain Eukaryota; kingdom Metazoa; phylum Chordata; class Actinopteri; order Gadiformes; family Bregmacerotidae; genus Bregmaceros; species Bregmaceros cantori. Next base: position 6,382 of record OMKY01248886.1, on the reverse strand, counting down.
CCACTGGCACTCCACCACATAGTCCGGTACTATTTTTCTGTCGGTGTGTAATATATGTTCCGCAATGGATCAACGAGTATTTCTGTCCACTGAATTCTGGTACATAAATGGACCGATTTTGTCCATATGGCACATCCTGAATTGTTATTGATTGGTGGAATCACCTGAGTCTGTGTCGGTTTCCCCTTGGGTACAACACAGCTTACTGAGAGAAGAAGACAGAAAGGCAGAAAGTGGGAAGGGTGGTGGAGGATGGAGGGAGATGGAGAGAGCTGGTTGCGGAGTCTGAGAGCTGTCGCATCCAGACTATGAGACAGATAAGATGAGCGAGAGAGAGAGCGATGTTATTGATCATTTAATGGATTTTTGACCCATTTGACTACCCAATTGACTAGTGACTGAACTGAATTAGGGGGTGATGAAGTTGAGGATAATAATGGAAGTACCGGTGGACTCTGTTTATTGATGGGGGATGGTTAGCCAGTGTAGTCGAAGCTCCCTAGAACCAACAGTTATTAATTATACATGCATGTGTCGGTTCAACATCAACACCATATGGTGATATTCTATGGTGCTCTGTCGTTTTCTCTAGTGACAAGTGCTCTAACTTCTCATCTTGTTTTGTCGTTCATGTTTTTTTTTACCTTGATCCACTCAAATCTATCAATCGTCTGTGGACGCTCCGTTTCAACGTCGGTCGACCGCTAAGCAGCTGGGGCTCGCCATCTGCCGTGGTTTGACAGACGATCCTGCTCATTAAAGGAGCTCCTGGACGTTATCTCCTGAAGCTTGGCTGGTTACTGGGCTTGTTCCATTTTAGAGTAATTGATCAACCACCGGAAGTAATAATTGTAAACCCTTGATGGTTTATTGCAACAACTCTTGTTTAGACAAGTGTTTGTGAATACAACTGCATCATAAATATGCTTACAATAAACAGTATGTAGTAGGGCTGCGTTTATTTCAATAGAAGGTCATTGCCAGATTATTAAAACAATATTTTATTGTTGTTTGAAAAACAAACAAACCCAAAATATTAACAACAATTAAAAGCAATGAATCTTGACAACTTGACATGTTAGACAAATATGGTTCTTCTTAACCAACAAATGTACAACAATTTAGTTAGTTACTGTGACACGAAACCTTTTAAAATTATATTATGCATTACACAAGGTTTTTAAGCAATAATGTTCATTTGGTATTTCATATTTAATTTCTTTTTAAATGCTATCAAATTAGAGTGTACCAAAGAGGGTAATGTCGGCACAGAACTATCGACAATAACCATGATTGCATTCCTTGGCCATTATCGACGATTACATTTGTTGGTGATTAATTCTTTAATTGATTAGTAAATGAATTGTTGCAGCACAACACATTATGAGAACGTTGTTATTGTTCATAATTCATCATACTTTACATATAGTTGGGATTAAGGGCGTCAATGTTCCTGTTTAAATATTTTAAATGTGAGTTGGCTGAATTTCAAAGTGCAGTGCCATACACTTCTGCGCGCCTTTTGTATTTCCTTCTTTCGGGACGTTCAGGCGGGCTTTGAGAACGATTGAGCACAATTATAATTTCAATCGGGTCGAAAGAGCCGGGTGTTGGCGGATAACGCGGTCGCCAACGCCAGTCATCCACCCGCCGTTACAGAATATTTTTAAACTTGTTCCAACTTGTTGTATACAAGTTAGGAGACAGCATCTCAGCGATCGGTTATTCTTAGCTGTTTTTAGCTACTGCTATCACTGAGGAGGCGATGTGCCCTACAGAAATGAACCGTTCATACTGAACTAGGAGGGTTTGGGTGTCCCAAACCTTGTCAAATAATCCCAAATCACATTAATAATGTGCCGAATCCTTAACTACATGAAGAACAGTATTGATAACTTTAAGTCCACGGACAAGTGGATATTGTATTTATTTAAAGAACTGGAAACATTGAACTTGCTGATCTGATCCAAAGTTGTGAGCGGGGAAACTCCCATCATTCGCAGCAAAAAAATCTCTTCCTGCGTCTCTCATAGCTCTGCATTTCAATTTACCAAACAAAGTTAAGTGTTTTCATAATATTAATGTTGAATCCTCAAATATTTAGTGTTCGTTCATATGTTTTGACAAAGACTTTTAAATAGATAATATAATAATCCAAGGAGGTGGAATTAATGGTTAATGTAAAAACCATTTGGGGATTTCGGAACATGGGGATTTCGGAACATAGGGATTTCGGAACATGGGGATTTCGGAACTTGGGGATTTTTGTGTCTTTGAAATCTCGATTTTCGATTTGTTTCCGATTTCTTGGGAAAAAAGGACAAAATATATCAAAACTAGAAGTTTCATATTTCAAACTTTCCAAATGGTGTCCATTTTTGGAATTAAGTAGAGGCACCTCACCCTTTGGTTTAGGATTAATACAATTGTCAATGTATATACAGTTTATTTACCCATATAATTTGAAAACAGACCAGCAAAACATTATTATTAATGTTAAAAATCAAATTCGATTTGACAATTTCACTTTTTCTGAAATCGTCTGAACAAAATAATCTGATTTCGATTTCAAATCGATTTTTTTTGCACAGCCCTAGTTGGGGCCTACTTTAGGAAATGATCATTTCTTTTTTTCACTACTAATTGTCCATTGTTGAAGCCTACTGTCGATATGGACACTAGACAGGCATGTAAGACAGACTTGGTGTTATGGTAGCATGGCAGCCTGGCTGCTCTGGTAAGCCCAGCGTGGTGTAATGAAGGCTCAGGGAATTATGTTGATCATCTTAACTGCCCAGACCTGTGTCCTCCCGTGCACTCCTTCCTGTTTCCTTTCTGTTGTTGTTGATGGCTCTGACCTTCATCTCCATTATGTCGCTGAGGGTTCCAGTGACGTCCTATGACTCATTGCAGACTCAGAGGACGTGTGGTATTTAAAATGTGCAAAGCAAAGCACTAATTGGGCCGTGGCCTGTGACGTCACAGCTTGGCGGCGGCAGCCATGTTGGGAGTATACGTATACGCAGAGATGCTCCCAACATGGCGGCCACCCCCAAGCCGCGAGGCCACCGTGCAACAGCTCTATTAATATATTAGATCATGAAAATGATACCTGAACAGACTGTATGAGTGCAACTGGGCATTCATGCTTGTCCAAGTGTTTTGTTTGAGGGGAATGTGATCATCGATGAATTGATCATGACACTGGAGGCAATTACAAAACTTAATGTCTGGTATTGTAGAGCATTTTCTGGGAATTTCACCACAATGGCACCCGTGACCGCGGACCTGGGACTCAAGATATCCTGCGGTGCCCCAGGAGTCCCGGGATCCAGTTATGAATAGCTGTTGTACATAATCTTGCATACACAGCCAGTGGATTCAACCAGTAATTTATGTGTATAAAGACAAGAAGGAGATAAAGAGACAGTAAAGTTAAGTGAACTGCCATTAATCATTAATTCATCTTGCCTTAATTCCGTTGTTTCTTTAGTGTTTCTGTGTTTCCTACGCAGTCACCATGGGGATTTTTTAGCCTTCTATTGGTATTTTGCATATAATCTCATTTTGCCCCAAATCTGACTAAAGCTAATGTATATTGTCACACTCATTTACAAAAGACCTGCTTCTATAAAATAGGGGTGCAACGGATCAAGAGACTCACGGTTCGGACCGATCCTCGGATCAGAGCTCACGGATCACAGATTTTTCGGATCATCGCAAAAAAAAGAAAACAAAAAAGACAAGACAAAAATAAACACAAAAAATAAAGTTTGTCTTTTGTTTATTAACAACTGTTGGATTAAAATATATTGAATCAACTTCAGGATAATATACGTTTTTAAACATAAATAATTTGGTTAATAACCACATATATTTACAAATGTAATAACAAGATTGTTATTTATTTTCAATTGAACATGTATATGTTGCTGTTCTAATCAAAATCATATTGAATTACACACTGCCATTGTATACTTCATTTATGTGATTTATTGCATTTCTGAAAGATATTTTTAAAAACTATTCAGTTGAGTGACACAGACAGACACAGAGAGAGCTAGACGGAGAGAGAGAGACACAGAGAGAGAGAGAGAGACAGAGAGAGAGGGAGAGACAGAGAGAGACACAGAGAGTAGAGAGAGGCCGAGAGAGACACCGAGAGAGAGGCAGAGAGACAGAGAGAGAGAGAGCGGGCGAGAGAGAGAGAGGCAGAGAGAGACACAGAGATCGACAGAGAGAGATAGACAGAGAGAGATAGACAGAGAGAGATATAGTGTTGAAATACAATCGCGCGTATGTATTTACTCTGCGTCTTTTTTCTTTCTTTCTTTTTCTACAGCTGTGACCGGGCACGCACGCACACGGGCACATACACACACGCGTACACACACACGTACATACACTCTCGCCCGTTTCTGCTACACGGGTCTGTGTGGGGCAGGGAGAGTCGCCGTTTTAAACTGTAGCGCAGTGGAGCGGTCTGCGGCCACGCACGCGCCTAATCCGCGGGTCAGGCGTGTTCCGATCCGTTCACCCTGTTCCGATCCGAATTTCGGATCAACGGTGATCCGTTGCACCCCTAGCTACGACCATTGTTGGCTTGGGAGGAGCTCATTATACATAGTAGGAGTGGCCTCTGTTGTCAACCGCTGCTCCCCCCTCGCTCCATGTACATGTAGAGGCACGGGCATGTAGGTTCTTGGACACCACCAAAGTTGACAGATTGCAGCAAACGTGCACTGCCACCAATCTGGGGGTGTTTTTCACACAGCCCTGACACGCACCCCATTCCAAACACGGACAAAATTAGGAATGGATGTCAAGGGCAGGGCTTGAAAACGAAAATATTTTTAAAAAGTTACGTTCCGAACGGTTCAGGCACACCTCTGTTTAACGTCTTTGTTCTCAGAACCATTCCGCCACCAAAATATCGGTCCTGAACCAGTTCGGAACACAACATTTTGTTCGTTCTTAAAGTTCCTCAAATTGTGCAATATTACGTTTCGATATAGTTTTACAAAAAAATGTGGTGGACTTTCAAACTTCCGTGTAACTGTATTAGCGCCATTACATTTGCTTCCTCGTCTGTCCACAATTGATGACTGACAGTGAAAGTTGGATGGATGCACAACTGGAAATAGTCTCCCAGACATAGGACATGTTAAAATAAATATATAGAACAGAAAAAAAAAACATTTTTAACCGGTTTTATGGATTTCATAATGTTCCGTTTCTGTTCCGGAACAGTTGAAGAAATCTTTTTTCGTTTCCGTTTCCGCTCCTCATAAAATTCCGTAAAATTCTGTTCGGAGCCCTGGTCAAGGTTGCTGGCCGATATGGAAAAAAAACTCATCACGATATGGATTACTTCATATCACGATAACGATATATATCACGATATGCCCATTTAAAAAAAAAAATCTGAAAAAAAAAACAAAAAACGTTTTTTCCCTTTTTTAAAGTTATATAAACTTAAAGATTGCATAGTAGCGATGCAATATGTTAGAGTGACATTTTATTAAATGGTTTATTTGTAACTGAAGTGTGATCAGCACCTGCTAAGGCTGACCCAGTGCCTATTTTGAATCTAATTTGTTTTTAATTAAAATTAAGAAGAAATTTAGAAATAACTTGGGGAAAAAAATAAATGTACATGAAATGAATTGAATTATACCCTATATTTAATTGCAGATATACTAATTAGTTTGAGTTTGTAATGTAATGATAATTACTTTGATCGCACGGCGCTGCGTGCTGTGCGTTGTGGTCTTGAGCCACAGCAACAAGACTGGGGCTGTCTCTCTTTAACCCGCTACACCACGGGGTCAGCCAGCAGGAACATTTTTCCCTCCTCTCTTTTTATATATCTCCTTCTACTTGGGACGTGGACACAGATTCACACAGTCACGCAGTGTTGGTGACTCGGCGGAGCCTTACAGCGCAAGCCGTTTGTAACAGCGGCGCGCACACGCACAACGTCCGCTCTGCGCGCCTCGGGCCAACGATTGCTTCACATTCAGCTGGCCATATTGCGTTTTGTTTTGATTAGCTGCAGGCTGGCATATTCCTTTTCATGCACAGGTGCATGCGTCCGTCATTTGTGTGGGTGTGCGCGCAGGGGGCTAAGCTGCACAGTATTTTTGTATCAATGTATTTTTTTTTTTAAACCCCCCGCATGTACATACACACACAGTGGAGCTGCCCACATAGAATTGGACATTCAGGCCTTCAGCAGTCGTGGTACTGTCCAATCTGCAGGAGTGTCTGCCAGAACATCATTCCTGCAACGCTTCCTTGACAGTAGTCTCCCCCTGTAATCGTACCAGCAGCACAATGCTATCATAGGGAAGTATCCTGCACAAAGCATCAGCCTGGGAGT
>OMKY01248885.1:0-13109 GCA_900302395.1 Bregmaceros cantori | reverse complement strand
GGGGGTGGGGTGAGACAGATAGGAGCTAGTCAATTTAAAATTCAACTTTCATAACCACCAATTAAATCTTCTTATAATCTGCACCACAAAGCATATTCCAACAAACACATACCAATGCAATTTAATGGCATTGATTATGCTGGGAAAATAAACAAAAAAACAAAAACAAAATAGACCTGTGTGGCTTATCAAACAGACGGTAGGAGATAATTAGGGAGAACGTGAAACGAACTTGACGTAAAGAGCAACATCTATCCAAATCGACTGTACTGCAGTACTTCCAGCCCTCGCTAGGAGGCAGTAGGCAACAAGGAGAGTATCAAGTAAAGGAGATCGCCTCGGATTCCCAGACATTCTGCATTAATGCTTAATGCTCAAATACAATAATGATGTACAATTATTTTTTTTTACCAGAGTTGGGTGATCCGTATAAGGATTACTGTTTAAGATCTGTAATCAGTAATCTAATGAGATTACTGTTAAAAGTAACGATACCCAACTGTGTTTTTACTGAAACGTTTTTTTATTATTTCTTCTGATCTGTATACCGTTTCCATAAAGTTGCTTTTACTTTTTTGTTTTAGTTTTGTGGTACAATGACAATTCAATTATGATTCCCTGATTGTGAAATTCACTAATAGGGCATGCCATTTTGGTGGCATCATCATGAACGGTGAAGTATGCGTACGATCAAGTGGTATACCCCACTTCACGTCCATTATAGAGGGGCAAATACAACACATTTACACGGACATATGCAAATATTGTTCTCTGCCTCTCCCCGTATGACCGCGGTGATACCAGCAAAATGTCTGCCGCCGCCACGCCGTGGCGTCACATGCAACAGCCCTATTGTGCGGCTCTAGGAACAGGCATATACGTGTGCAGTGGCGGACAGGCTAGAGGGCACGCTGGGCATTTTCCCGGTGGGCCGAGGCCCCTAGAGAGCCCATGATGTTGCATTTTATTTTTATTTCTAATTATAGTTGTAAAAATCTCCGGCGGCGGCCCACTATTTCACCCGCCGGCCTTAACACAGTAGACAGTAGGCGCTATTTGTGTCCCCTCTTGTAGTCGCTTGGGCCCACTGCACCCTGGAGGAGGGTACAAGTATTTTCACTAAAATGTTTGTTTTTTGAGTAAAAGTGTGCACCTTTTCCCCTTGGCCAGCGCGTTTGTGCATTTATAAGACATAAGTTATGTCAATTTCATGTCAGATGACATTATGGGGGCCGGTCTAAGTCAGAAATGATTTCTCCTCCCAGTCCAGGCCTGTACATGTGCGTCGGAGAGAGTGCTGAATGGGACAACTAAGGACAGACATGGAGGCCCCAGGTCTGTCTCGGCCACTGAGGAGAGGAGGAGGTCAGATTGTATTACACAGTCTTTGCTGGGCAGATATACAGCTTCCTTTTGTTTTAACCTGCAACACGACACCGACCATGTCCCTCGCTTTCTCCTTTTCCTTCAACTGTGTTTGTGTCGGTGCACGTCAGAGGCCGATAATGGCGATCGTAAAAAAAAAAGAAAAAAAAAAGCAGATTTCTAAAACTCTGCAGTCAGATCAAGCGGTCCTCAATTGGGGACGAGCGATCACGCTCGAGTCCGCTTTCAAAACGCATCGCAGCCAATGCAATGTGTCCTTTGGGAGGAGCTAGTAGTAGCGGCCTCCCCCACTCGCATGCCGACTGCCGCGGCTGCGCGCAACTGCACAAGTATGCGCGCAATCATGCACGCGCATCTGAGCATTCGTGATCACGACCGAAGATTGACACTTGCATCAAATGTGCACTGTTGATACACACCTCAATTTAAACAAGAACGAACAAAAAGTAGATGGGTGGTAGAAATGGTCCGTATCGAGAATATAAAAGAAATAGAAAATTCAAGTTCATCCTTGTTACAAAGACATCGCAAATCCCGCCACACACACATACGTGCACGACCGTGCCCAGCAGCGGAGGCATGCACACATGTGTGCATATCAACGTGGGCTGCTTCACTGTGTGTGTTGATGTGTGTGTGTGTGTGTGTGTGTGTGTGTGCGTGCATGCTCCCGCGTGTCAAAACTGCCTTGAGGGATTGGTGGAAAGGTAAAAGGAGCAGAGACAGACAACCCAAGCGGTGGCACGACAACAGCTACGAATGGTCCTAAACACTGGATCGGCAACTCTGGAGAAGTGTAATGGGGGTAAAATTACACCAGGGGGTGCTGCGTGATAAACTTCACACACAAACAGCGCATGACAGGTTAGATTCAGATCAGTGGGAAAGTGAGAGTTCCCAGAATGCAACAGGGGCTGGGATAGGAGCTAAGGCACCACAATTGTCCAGACATTGCACAACAGGGGACTTTATAATCAGTTGATTGCCTACAGTAATTGGCTGTGCAGCCTGTCGGTTCAATCAGTAATTTCAATATGATCACTTCACACCCGTTACAGAAGGACCCATTTCGGTGAACATTCTGCTACAAGCAGAGACAGTGAAATATGGTGATGTAAGAGTGAGATGGTGATTGTATTAATAGGAAGTTTTAGAATTATTTCTGGCGATACTTCCAAAACAGCTGGTATCGCTATCGGCAGTACTTAATCCGGCATCAGGACCATTTACAAAGACAGAAGCCCTAGATAGCACAGCATGTTCTAGTTATCCTGCTCCAGTCAGTGCCCCTGACCGAGGCTACTTGCTCAGAATCTGGAGTTGGTCCCCGGACGCTGCGCCGTGACTGGGGTTAAATGTGGGGGAAGAATTTCACAGTACGTGTATGTATGTGTCACCAAATAAAGTACCATTACCTGATACTACCGTCTGGACCTATAACTAGCTAGGTGTTTTTCTTTCTTTTGTGTTGACCTTGTTCATTGCCTGTCGATCTTGAGAGAGTTGTTTCATGCCCAACTAAAATTACACGTGTGTGTACTGCTGTCATGTATATGCAATATGGCGCATTAAAATTAATCTTGAATCTTGGTATCGGGCACACTACCAACTGAGCTACAGCAAGATAAGTAAAGAATGTGTGAAAGGATGTTACAGAAGGACCAGGAGAGAGAAGGAGGAAGAGATAGCAGTCAATTCCACCGTACACCACCAATCTATTCATTTATCTCTCTCTCTCTCTCTCTCTCTCTCTCTCCCTCTCTCCCTCTCTCTCTCTCCCTCTCTCTCTCCTTTCTCGGTCCAACTCTCCCTCTTTCTTGGGCTGGCTGTTTTTCTGTTTCTCTCCATCTTCCCACTGTGGGGTTCATCCTGTCATTATTATATCCATAGTGAATCGATAGCTCAGCGCTATCACACATCCACCAGGCATGTATACGCCTCATGGTCTCCTTAGGTCGGTCCATCTCGCCACCCGTCCGTCTGTATCCTGCCAAACCAAACCGAACCAGTCATCAATGCGTCGCTCAAATAAATCCAAAAATCTGATCCTCGGGTCTGTTTCTGTCGACCAATCGGAGCCACGTTGAGGCGGGCTCTCTGTGAGACGAGATGCTTCCTACTCAGTCACTTGTCACGCCTACTGTGCTTTGATTGGATTACACCCCCCCCAAACCCCCCTGGACGTTTTTCATTCTTTATTGAAACACAGCTGGTGATAAAATCGGAAACTGCAATGAAGAGTCGGGGGGAGATGTTGCAGAAAAGCCGGAAAGATCCGGGCTGTGCGCTGTATAACCACTCTGCCACCGCGTCCCCCCCCCCAGCAGTACTTTATTTGCATAACTTAGCTCCCTGGACCTAAACACTCAGCAACAGCAACGGCTGAGATTTTGTGCACTAGGAGTTGGCGGCGTCAGAATTATTATAACATCATAAAATTCAACAATCATCACAACAACTCAAAAGAACTTACATTATAACTATTTGCCGTGGTCCGCCACTATTGACTCCCGCTGTGCCATGTTTGTAGTTTAGGCCATTCTTAATGTGTCTCGCAATGCATGTGTGTGCTTGGTCTAGGGTACATCGATGCTCACAACTTTTCGCAGTGCATTGTGGGATACTTTGAATGCACTATATCGGGTACGTGGGTGGTATTTTGTGATCTGTACGGTTAGACCAAAACCAAAATCTACAATACATACGTCCTGCTTGTAGTGTTATACGGCCTTGAATGTGTAAACTGGACCACAAAGCTGAGCAGTATAATTGAAACATCCCAAAACCACATCATGCACTGGATGACAGGACACCACCTTTTAGAAGAAAATAGAAATAAAAGAACTAGTTGATTAGTTGCCGATTATTGAAACGATGAATCAACTAATCGGTTAAGATATTTTTCCTTAAAAAAAAATCGACAAAATATTCACAGCGACACAGAAATGAATGTTGTCAACTTGAAATGCAGTTCACAAATGTGGTTCACAAAAGCAAACAAATGTACAACATTTTAGTTACTTACTCAGTCATTTATGCGCTAATATTTTGATATTCTTCATATTCATATATTTTTTTATCAATAATGCTGAATAATTATTAATCATATTTTGGATTTTCATTATTAAGGACTTACTAAGGAATATCACATTTATTTAGACAAATAGGTGGTAGTCTCAGCAAAAAAATGCTGACAATAACTCATTATTCAATTCCTTGGTGATTATCGATTATTGCATTAGTCTTCCCAAATAGGTCTCTAAAAAATTCTTGAAGGATTGGTGATCGGCAAGAGAAGCAGAGGGAGACAACCCAAAAGATGGCGCGGAAACATCTACGAAGGGTCAGGACTCGACCTACCAACACTCTACAGAATGACACTGGACCAGAGAAGGCTGACCCATGTTGGTGCACATTCTGCTACAAGTGGTGAAAGTGAACCATGGTGATGGTTAGACCTTCAATGGGCAGAGCCGTCAAGCAGACTGTGAATTCATGTGACGGCGGTCCACGCAGCAGCAATAGAAGGGTTCGGAGGGTACTTCCGGTGTCATTTACTTGCCATGTAGTTGGCTTTTTTTTAAACATGTCTATTCGGTGGGAGCACACCCCGACAGGGTTATTTAAAACGGATGGTGGTAACTTTCGGTGTGCTATTCCACCACCCAAATGCTCTCGTGCGGATCTGTGACCCACAAATGCATGATTTAATAATCAGTGCAACTCGTTCCATTTTATCATTCCTTTTGAAAATACTACAAGAAGCAGCCAGCCTATTGGTCCAGAAGAACATGTGACCACTTGTTGAGTAACTTTAAGTCGGTAACTGGTCACAGAGCGACTTCTAGTGGTCGGATTTTGAACTGGCGCGCGTTTTGTGTGTTTTGTGTGCTCGGACCTCGGTCCAGTACCAGTGTTGACATAGGCAACAATAAGGCACCGGAAGTGACCTTAAGAAAATGACTCCCACCAGTGTTTCGCACGTAAACCCGTCTATAAGGTGGCAAAGCAGGTGACGTCCTGAAGTCTCACCCTCCTCCAACACACACACACACACATGGAGACACACTCACACACCTTGTCCCCTCACGCCTCTCCTGCCTTGACTCCTTATGAATATTAAGCAGTCCCCACTCCCTGCCTTTCTAATCTGCCTGATCCCCGCGCTGCTGTCGCCAACATGATAGCGAATCTAATTATTTGGTCTGATATTAACCCCCTCCATCCCGCCGATGCGGCATGTACGCGCCCGTATATTGTCATCAACTATTTCCCACCTCTCTATGCTCCATTTCCCCCGCCTGCAAGAGCGTGCACAACCACTCACATACACGGACACACAGACAAAATGGTAATTCGCACGTAAAAGCTGAATACACACACATACACACTACATATGCGACCACATTGGCCGACGAGCGTGCACTTGCGCGAGCACAGTCTTCCTCTCTATGAGGGCGTCTACGGCCTGCATACATGCGCGCACAAACACGCGCAATATATGCACTGCCTTGAGTTTCATCTGGTGGCAGATCTTGGGAAAAGTATGAATACATCATAGGGAGACGTGCGCGCGCGCGCGCACACACACACACACAGTGAGTCTCTTTTGTCACGCACACTGCAGCGTGCCCTGTGATGCCCTCTCCTTATCAGCCTTCAAGGAAAAGAGAAAGGCAGTTCTCGCCTGCCGATAACCAATCCACATGCAAATGACGCCCGGCTCATTTCAGTCTGCCATCATCCGCAGTTCTCAATGAAGGTGAAGAGTGCGGTCCTCGCGCCGCCGGCTGCAAATGTGCATAGGGCATTTAATTTGGAATGTACGCGCCACACACCGTTCTTGACGAGGCTTCCTCTGAAATTTTGGAGTTCTGATGCCAATATCTGCGATTTTTCATAGTGTCCAACACTTGACAGCGATCTCTGTGCGCATGTGTGATTTGGTATAGCCTGGGCCATCTGAAATAGATCACTTTCAAATTTCTTTTTGTGAAACTTACAGAATAAGTGCAAACAGTGTCCGTGAAAATGTGACTAATCTTCCTCAAAATCGTATTCTATGAGTAACGCAGGTTGGGTCTTATATGAACATATTATTAACCATTAAACATATTTACAACTAATATTTACACTGAAATGTCTCAAGAGGGGGGTTGTTTAGTGTGTTTTTGATTTGTTGCATTGTCGTGGTTTGGTTTGTTGGTGTTGTGATCAGGGCTTTGAACCAATATTTTTTCCCAAACGGTTCGTTCCGAACAGAAACAAAATTATAACGTTTCTGGCTATGTGTTCCACCAATAAATTGACGTTCCTGAACTGGTTGGAACAAAAAAATATTGTTCCTGGAACGGTTAATTTCGTTCCTGTCAGCTGTTTAATGCTCTGTAATATATGTTGCGGCAAACCCACAGTGTCTCACTACAGAGGTCGCTCTGCAGTAGTGCTCTACAACCGAGGTCTCGTTGCGTGTCGGGGTGAACCCACAACGCGCTGCAGAGTCCGGCAACGATTCCTACTTCACTGCTGCATCGTAGAATTTTATAAATACTCTTGTTTTATTTTTGAAGTTATCCCAAAGTGCACTCCTGGAAAAGACAAAAAGTCCCCGGTTTTCGTTTTCGTTCCTTGAATCGGTTCAAAGCCCTGGTTGTGAATGAGTTTTGTAATGTCTTTTTTTTTGTTTGTTTGGCTAAGTTGTGTGAAAAATAAAATATAAAAAAAAGTTAAATAATTATTTAAAAAAAAATTAATTTACTTCGACATGAAGATGAAAATGTATGCCATTTTGTGGCTGTCGATCAAATGTACATCAGACAATTATCTCCTGCACGTACAATCATATATACAGTATGTCACAACAGTGAGTACACCTTGACTTCTGCTGGTTAGACAGTAATGGCTGTGTGTTCAATTGAATTGAGTCGTCTTTACACATCCGTCAGCCGGCCAGCAAAGAGAAAACTCAACCTGTTTGACCAAGCAGATGAGACACTACGACTGCTGAATACTACTGAGTCTTTAGGTCACAGACACAGACGTTGTCTGCCATTGTCCTGATAGTAACACAGCTGGGGGCATGTCCGCCTCGAATCAGGGAAAGATCGACCAACCAGTGCCCAAGTCGAGGCTACGTGATATACTGTATGTAGGCGCCCAGTACGCTGGGCACATGCATCATAATAATAATTGCTAGTGCCGACTAAACGAGCCTTGTGCTGTAGAGATGAGTTCGGGGGGTACTTCCGGTGCCATTTGTTTCGACGTGTTTTAGACTATTTTTCAACATGTCTACACAGTGGGAACACACACCTACGGGGTTATTTAAACCCTGTAGGTGTGCTATTGCACACCCAAATGCTTGCCTGTGGATCTGTGACCCACAAATGCATGATTTAATAATCAGTGCAACCCGTTCCATTTTCTCATTCTTTTTGGAATTACTAGTAGAAGCAGCCAGCCTATGGGACCAGAAGAACGTGTGACCACTCGGAGTAACTTTAAGTCGGATTTTGACTGTATTTCATCAATATTTATACAAAATGGTGAACCCCCCAGTGTTCCGCACGTAAACTCGTCTATTCAAGTTGACACCCACAACTAAGTGAACTACCCATGCACTGCTTACGCTAGGTTTCCACTACAGAGATTTTTCTGTACGGTACGTATACGGTCCGTATACGCTCCGTATACGTGAGCAAACAAATGTGTTGTCACCGTTGTAGAATGCTCCATTGTGCTGAAATACGTGTCGTAGACGTACGGTCCGTATACGGACCGTACAGAAAATCATTTATTTAGATTTTTCACCGCATGTATACGGTACATACTGGGGGGCGAGGCCGTGTGCTCAGTGATTGACAGCAGCGCTGATCAATCAGCGGACTATGCGCTCCAGCGCATGAAAGGCGAAGTAATAGATATATATTCCAAAGTTTTAACCGAAGCGGCCTCGTGCACGCGGCTTTGTTGTGCGTGCGTGTGCGCGTGTGTATGCATGTGTTTGTCACGCACACACACGCACACACACACATGCAAAGGGGAGCGGAACGCTCCAGGCGCACACACAACAGTGCCGTATGCACGCAGATGCACACACAACAGTCCCGTACGCTCGCAGACACACACACACACACACACAAGAGTGCAGTACACACACACGCAACAGGCCCGTACTTACGCAGACACACACACAAAACACACACACGCCTTTCTGTCCGCATTTCCTCCTGTGCATGAGGAAATGCGCGTGTGTCTGCGTGCGTAATGCACGGTTTTGTGTGTGTGTCTGCGTGCGTATGGGCCTGTTGTGTGTGTGTACTGCACTCGTGTGTGTGTGTGTCTGCGAGCATACGGGACTGTTGTGTGTGCATCTGCATGCGTACGGCACTGTTGTGTGTGCGCCTGGAGCTTTCCGCTCCCCTTTGCGTGTGTGTGTGTGTGTGCGTGTGTGTGCGTGACACACAAATGCACATGCACGCACACGTACGCGCGCGCACACCAAATCCGCATGCACGAGGCCGCTTCGGTAAAAACTTTGGAATATATATATTACTTCGCCTTTCATGCGCATGGCTGTCTCCCCATTGCACCACTCTGTTCCCCTCTCTTTTCTTTTCCGAGATCCGGCGCACGCACGCACACACACACAAACACACACACACACAGACACACATACAAAAGAACAGCAACAAGCGAACACACACGCAGACAGACACACACAAACACACACACACACTCATCTCTTGCGCTGCTTCGTGGCTTGCACGTGCTATTGTTGACAACTGCATGGGGGCGGAATGCATGAAGTGTGTGTTATCGCGTTATGTACCAATGCGCCGCACGCAGGACTGTTTGTTGTCAATGGAAACAGCAATCTTCCAACCGGACCGTACACGGACCGACCGTGTACGGACCGTGTAAGGACCGCATACGGACCTCTCTGTAGTGGAAACCTAGCGTCAAGGTGGCTAAAGCTAGCATGGCCGTGGTAGATGTTTGGAGCTAGCAGTGTTGGCATCTGACAATGAAGGCTAGTATGGCCGTGGTGGGGGTTGGCAGCTAGTGTCAATATATTGAACTTGTTTGGGCCACCTATACTAGTGTAGTAAAATCAAATCAAAAATCCTAGTCTGTGAACCTCTATCACTGACAATGGCAATAAAATGTATTCTGATTCTGATTAATCAATTATCAAATTAGTGGCAATTTATTGATTATCTTCGAACAATAGGGCTGCTGCACTCTTATGTCACGGCTTGGCGGTGGCAAACATTATGGTGATCATCACGGTCAGTTGAACAGGCAGTGAGCAATATTTGCATAACATTGTCTGTTTAAAAGTCTTCTATTATTGATTTATCCAGGGTAATATGCTATTAATCACCAGCAGATGGAAGCCTAACTACCGAAACTACGTCCATTGTATTTGCCCCTATATAATATCATATAATACCACTTAACCGTACGCGTACGTATACTTCACTGTAAGTGATACCACCAAAATGTCTGTCGCCACCAAGCCATGATGTCACAAGCAACAGCCTAATCGTTTGCAGCTCTTTCTCCTACAGACTGTGTAGGTTTCCCCCAGATTGCAAGTTCCCTCTCATTTATTGGAGTGCAACAGCTTTCAGTGTGACAACTGACAACTCCATACAGATAACACTAATGTTGAAAAAAAAAAAGAATGTGGTAAACTGGTTTGCACGTTGAATCTCACATTGTGGCGTTCTGTGGTGGTTTGCGAGGTGACACCAGTGGCGCTCCCTGGTGACAGCCCAAGATCTCGTTAGAACTTAATTAGCGACTTGATTAGCCGCGATAATCACATTCATTAGCAATACCGCTCTGTTTGCCTGCATGACACCACGCCAGTGGACAATCCACCCGATTGATGATCCATTCACGTCCCATGATGCATTTGGCGGTATTGGGGTTAAAGTCTTGTTATTTAAGACTCAGACATGGTTTGTTACTTTTTTCCACATGTTAATTATTGTGATGAGATAATGGTAACTCCTTCATTGCCAAAGACAGAATAATGCCTATAGGGCTGTGCCATGTTGACGTCACGGCTTTGGGGCAGCAGACTTTTGGTGGTAGCAGCGCCGTCAGACAAACAGACAGACAGCGATATTTTCCTTGTCCGTTTAAAATACTTCTATTATTGATATTTCCATGGTAATATGCTATGAATCAGATGGCAGCCTAGCTACGTCCATTGTATATAATGGACGTGAAGTGGTAAGTTATACCACTTTACTGTACGTACACTTCACTGTACATGATACCAGCAAAACATATTTAGAAATGGGAGCTGTTGATGTGAAAGTGAAAACTGTTGATGTGAATGCATACAAATTATTCAAAGTTATCATAGAAACCCTGTAGGATAATATGGTAGCTTCCCAAGAACCATTATTTATACAGGCACCTACCCTTCAAAACGAAAACCTGTATTTAAAAAAAATAGCAGTAAATAAATAGTGTTGCTGTTCTTAAAACAATAATTGCTGATTAAGCAACAACCGAAATGATCCCTTAACCCATTCCTGGATTGAAAAGAAACAAGCATTTTGCATTCTTGCTTGTTCCTGAAAGTACGCTAAAATGCATTTTCCAAGGTCGCTAGGCATAGCGAGAAGGACTCGGAATGCTGATAGTCTGAGCTGTAAATCCTCTCAAGCAAATTAAACCCTTTAGCATTGGCAGTGCCCGCCGATTCACCGAGCGTCAGAACCCAATATAACAGCCCTTCATTTCAGGATGCATGCGAGAGCGGGGATTTGTACATGTGTGTGTGTGTGTGTGTGTGTTTGTGTGCGCCATGGACATAAGAACACCATATGTCTCCAGTGGCCTAGTGGTAGATTGATTTGGATCTGATGGCTTGGGTTCAAATTAGTGTTGTCAGAATGAATTTATTTGAATGAATAACATGGTAGGGTGGATTGCCCTAATGTGGGCCATTTTTTGCAACTTCGTAATGAGATACAGTTTTCCAATGTGGGGCAGTGAAATGTAGTGTTCAACAGTTGAACTTAAAGTTAGACACATTGCCATAGTTTGCTTTTACCATAGTTTTACTGACATTCATTAGTTTAGGGAGGAGCCAGAGCCACCGGAGCTTAGGTGTCCCACATTAGGCAGTGGCCCATATTATGGAAATCCACTCTAATGAAAAAAAATGCACAGGTTTCATTGTGAATTTTGTAGGACTTAAATATAAGGCTGTATATTGCTTTAGCTATAAATATATAGCTGTAAATTGCGACTGTTTAATCATCCAATTAATACGGTGGATTGTCCTAATGTGGGCCACTGCCTAATAAAGGGACACGTAAGCTCCAGTGGCTCTGGCTCTTCCCTAAACTAATGATTGACAGTGAAACTATGGTAAAAGCAAACTATGGTAATGTCTCTAACATTAAATCAAATTGTTCAACTCTAAATTTCATTTTCCCGCATTAGGCAACTGAATGTCTCACATTAGTGTTGCACAAGGGCAAGCCACCCTATTTGAAGTCCCCAAAACTCCAAAAAGTCAAGAGATTTTTGTATGGCATGAAATCCCACCTCAAGTAGACCTACTCCTGCTTTAAATCTCCTACACCAGTTTATACCATGGGCTGGGACTGGTTCATTTCCATCGTCTATTACATGCTGTGGACTAATGTTATACATGCATTAGTCAATGACTAATCAACTGGTTGTTGTACCCTTAGAGCCTATTCTATTGTTGAATCACAGGCCATTGAATAGAAAATTCAAAATAGCTTGCACACACACACACACACACACACACACACACACAGACACACTCACATATTTATTCTCTCAACTAGATGCTTGCACATTTGCAGCTTTTGTCGGTTCAAATAAGCGTTGCTTAATTGTGAATAGGTTCATAGCGAGCAGCTCTAATTGGGAGCATTATTCCACTGAATCTGCAGGGGACTTGGTCTACTATGGGAATGACTCTGTGGCTTTATTTGCTGCTTGAAATGAGGGTCTCAGCAACATATTAACAATAACACACATGAAAAGCCTGCTTCCATTTCACAACATGGAGAACAATGCAATTGAAACAGAAAGATGTTTCTTTTAAACACATCAAAAATAATAGTCAACACTGATTATTGATATTAGGAAAGAGATTGTGACGTCATAGCATTTACATGTTGTTGCTTTAAGCACTCTTTTTTTAGCAATAAAACCCAAATACAACGCGTCTTTGGCACTCAGCGGTACTATTCACAAAACACGTGGCAATGCGTCTATTAAAGCTGGCCAAATTATCATGTTTTTAACGCGTTAACGCTACTCTAATAGACGGCTGCCTGGCTGTGTACGTCAGTCGTAATAACACATCAACAACAACACGCATGGCTTTCGCAGCGTTTCCAAAAGATCGTGATTATTGTTTCAGCTAAACTGTCTCCCTCCCGCTTTCTCCCAGACTCTCTTTTCCCCCCTCTCCCTCTTTTGCTCTCTCTTCCCCTCTCTCTCTCTCTCTCTCTCTCTCTCTCTCTCTCTCTCTCTCTCTCTCTCTCTCTCTCTCTCGCTCCCTCAGAGAGGGGGCAGTTTACATTTCATGTTTCCATTACAATTTTGCATCTTTGTTACCTTGCACAATGATAACAAAATGTTGTCCCAAGTGGGTCCATGTCTAAAAATAAATATGTTTACATGTGATTTTCTACTTTTTTAAATGACATTTT
>OMKY01248878.1:5873-23087 GCA_900302395.1 Bregmaceros cantori | reverse complement strand
TCCTGTGTCAGTGTCCCTGGCCAAGGCACTGGCTCACAATCTGGAGTTGGCCCCCGGGCGCTGCGCACATAGCTGCCCACCGCTCCTCAGGGATGGGTTATACGCGGAGGAAGAGATGGAGACATGGGCCTCCAGCAGCCAACCTATTGGTCCAGAAGAACATGTGGCCGCTCGGTGAGTAACTTTAAGTCGCATTTTGACTGTATTTCATCAATACGTATACAACATTATGAACAGAGCGAGTGGCGTGATGTGTAATTGGTCACAGACCAACACCCACCTAGTGGTCGGATTTTGAACTGCCGTGCCTTTTGTGTGTTTTGTGTGCTCGGACCTTGGTCCAGTACCAGAGTTGACATAGGCAACAATAAGGCACCGGAAGTGACCTTAAGATCGGCCGGACAAAATGACTCCCACCAGTGTTTCGCACATAACCCGTCTATAATAGAACACTTTTAAACGGACAATGTTCGGGAAATAACACTCTGCCTGTTCGTATGACCGCGATGATACCACCATAATGTCTGCTGCCGCTAAGCCGCGGCGACACTGTGCAACAGCTGTACTAGTTTCCCGGTGGGAATGCAGAGTTGGAGCCTATTGTTGGTGGAGCAGAGGCGTGGTGCCGTGTGGTGGAGGCTTGGCGTGATAGCCGGCAGGGTGGAGCTCATCAGGCCGGAGATAACTCACTTAGCCAGCAGCTCTCAATGCTGTAATCCAACTAACTACATCCTGGGAAGCAGAAGCCAGGGCCGCATGCACATGTCCATGGGCAGAGCACAACCAAGTGCTTACCATAAATGGGTACACCATCTTCATTAGCAATAACCCCACATAATGGCTCACAGCTAGGGGTGTAAATAATATCGATTTTGTATCGATATATCCATACAACAGCTGTTGATACAATGTATCGATACGTCTGCAAGAGTATCGATTTTTTTTTCTCGTCTATTTTTATCAATTTGCTTCTGGGCGTAATTCCACTCCCGTGCTGCGGGTGGTGCTATTTGGCGCCGTCCTCGCTTCCTTAACGCACACAGTCTATATACAGTCTAAATAAATGTATAACAATGTTACAGCTGTCATTGATTTATTTCAAATTTGAAACATTGTCTAGCCTGTTGGGTAAAAAAAGAAAAAAATGTAATCAAATCGTATCGAATTGTGGCGAATTCTTGAGTATCGAAAAAATTGAATCGTTGGGTCAGAAAATCGATACTGAATCGAATCGCCATAATGGGTGTGATTTACATCCCTATTCACAGCGCAGTAGGTGTGAGAAGTGACAGAGGTCTCACCATTGATTGGATCGCCCGAATTTGGGCACCAATCTGATTTGTCTGCCTGGTTAAGTCCGAGGTGCACTGTCTTAACAGACTGAACTACTGCGGCGCACTTCCATCCAATTTTTGAGTTTTGTTGTTCAGACAAAACAAACCAACAAACACATGCCACCGAAAACGTAACAAAAAAAATGGCCATCTTGACCTCAGCCATCTATAAAGTATAGGGCTCCAAAATCGAATCAGTTCATGAGCCTACCCTAGAGCATTAACACACCGAATCTGGGACAAATCCATCTGTTCAAAAGTCATCGCGTTAACACGCAAAACCATTACATCTCGACGATACACGTTTTGGGGATACAATAATAATAATAATCATGGTAATAATTATGGAACATTGGTATTCTTATAGTAGGGTGGATTGCCCTAATGTGGACCACTGCCTAATGTGGGACACCTAAGCTCCAGTGGCTCTGGCCTCTCCCTGAACTAATGCAAACTATGGTAATGTGTCTAACATTAACATCAACACTACATTTCACGGTCCAAAGTTATCCAACTGATTGTCCCACATTAGGAAGCTGCAAAAAACACACTGCAGTCTCGTCGGAGCCAGGATTTTGGCCTGACTTCTTCGGTCGAATTTCGGAGCCCCCAGGCTGTTAAGTCACATGTTTCTTTGCCAGTCATGTGACCACGTTTCTATAGATGGCCTGATCTGGAAACACAATGAGCGTGCTATAGTCAGCATACAACAAGGTCGGGCCCATCACCCCCTAGCTGTCTATGTGGTTATACAACCAACCTACAAATGATATCCAAGCAGGCGTCCCAACTTGGTTCTGCAGAGTGGAGTTGGCTCTCCAAGCACTTGAAAAGGGAAATCGGAAATGTAGCGTTCCGACCATTCAGCCACCATCTCTGACAAGTTTCCTGTCATACTAGCACCAGGGCGCCTTACTTAGGTGGTGGACCGTGGATGTAATGCCGATCGACTGCTTCTCTTTTTTGAAGGAGGCTCTGCCAAGCAAGTTATGTTTTCGGTCACGTTGGTTTGTCTGTCTGTCCATCTGTCTGTCAGCAGGATAACTAAAAAAATGTTATGCGCGGATCTGGATGAAATTTTGGAGAGTTGTTGGAAATGACAAGCGGAACAAGCGATTACATTTTGGTGCAGTTGCATCATTGTAAGTTACATTGTAGGTATAAGATTCCAGAATGTCTATATGTTTTGGGATCTATGACCCCATGGCCTTAGCGGAGGTGTGCACTCTCGGAGTTCTTCTAGTTGTTAATTGAATTAAGTCACACGTACGCTACTTGGTGCCGGCAGACATTTGAGGTATCACGTACGGTGAAGTATACGTACGGGTAAGTGGCATACCTTACCACTTCACGTCCATATATTGGGGTAAATACAATGGACAGTTAGGCTGCTGGCGATTGATAGCATATTACCATGGATAAATAATAATAATATAAGACATTTAAACTGACAATGTTATGCAAATATCGCTCTTCACTACTTCATCACCTCCGGGTTGAGGATTCGCGAGACGCCGCTTGCTGCTGCTGGTTCTCTTTGAGCGCATTCGTTCGCGGAAACTACATTGCACCAGTCCCCCTGAAACAAGACGAGAGCCTCCGCCAATTCTCTTGGAGTAGAATCGTTCGCGCAACGCCCCATCGCACCAGTTCCTAAACAAGCGACAGGAGGAGATCCAGAGAACGGGAACGGGAGCCGTGCCAACAGTACTCCTTCCTTCATACCCCCCTCCCCCGACAACACACTAGGAAACACCGACGGGGTTCCGCGGGGGTGTCCCTCCTCGCCTTTCTCTCAAGCCACCCTCCGGAGTATATTGGATTCGACGGACGCAGGAGGAGGGGGGGGTCATCGGCCGACAACCCGAGCCGAGGTTGTGGATTGTACTGCCGGGGGTCCGCGGAGGGCCAAGCCATGAAGCCATGTTGAATAGCTCGTTGTGTGTCTGTGCGTGTGTGTGGGGGGGACTGTTCATTGTGTATGTCCGCGATCGTCTTCGTCCCGGTGTGTGTGCTAGTGTCTGCGTGACGGCGCAACAACACAACTTGTAATAATACGCAATACGGATCAATGGGTAGTTTTTAGAATTCTAATACCTCTATTTGGAGAGGCGGATACGTGATCAGGCAGTGTGTGGTGTGAGTGTGTGTTCTTTTGTATTTGTCCTAGTGCGTGTGAGTGTGCGTGCTTGCGATTGTGTGTGACGGCAAGGACAACACAACAAATCGGTGCTATAATAACAACAACAGAAGCAACGCCGTTAATGGAGCTCCTCCGTACTACGTGTCGGATCCGATCCGTCGCAGGTTGAGTCGTTCGCGGCTAGCTCGATGTCCAGAGCCCGCTGGAGGACCAGGCGCCGATGCGTGTGCGATTTATTATTTAATATTATAATATCGTTATAGTGCGGACGTCTTCGCGTCGCCCTTTCTTGTTTTAACGCGCTTTTTCCTGTTTCCTGGTCTGCCATGGATTTGAATAGGGGACGGATCCACTACCAGCCGGAGGAGAGCAAGCCGCAGGCTCTCGTCTGATCGCCATTGTTATTACCATTGTTATTAATGCTACATTAATACTGTCATTGCGGGCATTTCTTCGGCTGCATTATTCTCATATACGCTGTTCCGGGGGATACTGCCATGGATTTGAACGGGGGCGAGCTCCACTACCCGTCGGAGGAGAGCAAGCCGCTGCTGGGGGATGTGCTAGCCGGCCCCGGGGCGCCCGAGAATGGACATAATAACAACAGCAAATCGCTGCCACAGCTCGGGGGCTCCGTGGGGACTCTCCCCGCTGGCTGCACGGACAGCGGCGGTCATCATAATAACACCACTACCAGCATCACCGCCCCCGGGACGAAGGGAGGCTCGGCGGTCGGCTGTCGGAGGCCGGCCTCGCTGCTACCGTGCAGCGGCGGCGGGGGTGGGATGCGCTACAAACTGCTGGCGGAAGGAGACATCCAGGTGAGTGATGCACCGTGGCCCACCACCACCTGGAGGACTGAACACTAACACAATTCACCACAAAATCCCCAAATCGCACGAGAGAGGGGAAGATGACTGTGTCACCCATATACGAAATTATTAAGCATTGTTTTTATTTGCATGATAAGTGATAATATAGCTGAATTGCCTCCAATCTTGGGGTGATTTCCTGTTTCAACCGTTTCCAATGCTGCGATCTTCGCCAGATGACGTTCAGTTGTTGTTACACAAGTTTGTCCTGAGTAACAACTAACAACTGAATTCTTATGACGTTTCGTCTTTCGTGTTTCCCTTCCCTTGACGTCAGCCATCCAGTAGAAAACCGACACAAGAAAAGAATCAGGAAAAAGTCAAGGAAAACTAGAAGCACTCGGCCCGTGCAAACCTAAAATCGCAGTTTGTAAGCTCATAACAGTCGTCAAACTATGGTGTTACTTATAGGCTACAGAAAGGCACCAACATTTAAACTTGTTTCGTTTGTCATTTCCAACAACCGTCCAAAATTTCATCCGGATCCGTGTGTAACCTATCCTGGTGACAGACTGTCAAACAGACAAAAACATTACCTCCTTGGTAGAGATAATGATGTAAATGCACCAAATTGAATCACTTGTTCCGTTTGTCATATCCAACAACTGTACAAAATGTAACCCAGATCCGTGCTTAACTTTTTTTTAGTTATCCTGGGGACAAACCAACCAACCAACTCAACCTAAAACATAACCGGCTCGGCGCAGGTAACAAAAAGACCAAAATTAGGGTTTGCGTGACCATACACTTGACAACTTTGTGACATACGCGTGACTGTGATACATTTTGACTAAATATCGTATAAACTCTAACATGATGACCCATTATTTTATTATTTATTAATTTTATTGGACATTCAATTTGTCAAAACATTCAAATAGGTGACGTTCCAATCTGCATTTCACAATAACAAAACATTTGACATATAAACATATACTCCAAGGAACAATGACTTGCATGCCTTTGACCATACCTACTTATAGGGTGGATTGCCCTCATGTGGGCCACTGCCCAATGTGGGACACCTAAGATCCAGTGGCTCTGGCTCCTCCCTGAACGAATGAATGGCAGAGAAACTATGGTAAAAGGAAACTATGGTAATGTGTCCAACATTAAGATCAACTGCAACACTGCATTTCTCTGTACCACATTAGACAATAACTGTCCCACGTTAGGAAGTTTCAAAAAGGGGCTCACATTAGGGCAATAGCGGATGGCTGCACAAGTCCAATTTTAACCAGTTTCCAGGATTTGGACCAGTAACCTGAAGTCCAACAACACATTTGTTTTGGTTACGTCATTATTGTAACCATAGGCTGCCAAATACCAGTATATGACAGGTCATTGAGTTAACATATAACCAAATCATATTCAAAATCAAATTGCTTGCTTGGCTTCATGTGTCTTGCACGAGTATAGACACTCGTCACAGAAAAGCTTCCCAGCTGTTAAACACCTGAGTGCATTTGACTGCTGCTGCGCGGTGACGTCATGGTTTGGGTGCGGCAGCCATTTTGGGGGTAGCACGTATACGGTGAAGTATACATATACGTACGGTTAAGTGGTATACCTTACCACTTCACGTCCACCGTATTGGGCTAAATACAATTGACTTGAATTGAATTGAGTCAGGCTGCCATCTGCTGGCGAATGATGGCATATTACTATGGATAAATCAACAATAGAAGCAAATACCACTCTGTGCCTGTTCGTCTGACCGCAATGCTACCTCCGAAATGTCTTCCTGCCCCCCCAAGCCGTGACGTCACCTTGCACAAGCCCTATTCCACTCCTTATCAACCTATGAACCTATAAAGATATGAATAAAATATGTGATACTTTTTGGTACAAGTCAGATGTAGAAACTTATCAGGAACCCTCCTCACTTTCAAACTGACTATAGATTATATATTAGATTTTGTACCATTTTATTACCTTCTTGTAGGCTGTGTAGGGTGGATTGTCACTGCCCAATGTGGGACACCTAACCTCCAATGACTCTGCTTCCTCCCTAAACTAATGAATGTCAGTGAAACTATGGTAAAAGCAAACAATGGTAACGTGTCTAACATTAAGTTCAACTGTTAAATACTAAATTTCACTGTCCGTCATTATGCAACTGACTGTCCCACATTAGGAAGGTGCGAAAAAAGGCCCACATTAGGGCAACTCACCCTATTTGCTGTTCGATATTCATATTTTAACTTTTAACCACTAGCCAGTGAATTGAAGAGACTAGACTGAATTGAAATGAATAATGTTGCCCGTTGCCACCAGGTGTGCGTGGTGAAGCATCCTCGGACGTTCCTTAGTAAGATCCTCACATCCAAGTTCCTGCGGCGCTGGGAGCCGCACCATGTGACACTCACCGACAGTGGCCTCGCATCAGCCACGGTAAGCTCAAACTCAAACTGTACTTGTATAGCATCTTTCATGCAAACCAACACAAGGTGCTTTACAGAAACAGAACATTGAACAGTACAACATTACACACAGCCTCCCAATATAAGCAAACAGGAGGGAAATCTTAAATAAAACACACTTGCGGTGCTTTTCCATTACCAATACCTTGTCGACCTCTTCGTTTTAAATGGTCAGTATCGCGGAACCTGAGGTCCACCTGCACAGGGGGGGGGGGCTGATTTTCTCTGCCGTTATGACCACCCTCTGCAATCGTAGTCTGTCAAATGGCGTTGAAGGAGTAGGTACAGTTAGGTGCAGTTGCAGATATGGGTGTAAATAATATCCATTTTTTATCGATATATCGCTACAACAGCTGTCTGCTGTCGATTTTTTTTCTTGTCTATTTTTATCAATTTGCTCCTGGACGCAATTCCACTCCAGTGCTGTGGGTGGCGCTAAACCTATTTGGCGCCGTCCTCGCTTCCTTAACACACACAAACGCGGCGTGTGTGCCATGGCCATGCACGCGTGCACTTTGAATATTGATATTTTATAGCGAATAAGTACAGGGTCTGTAATTATTTGACTTGAATATTTCGATTAACCAGTTAAATTAACTTTTTTCACAACCGTCGCAAAACCGCCTCGGAAAACATTTTGAACCATCCCGAATCATCCCCGAACCGTCCCGAATTTTCTGCATTTTTTTTTTTTTTACATTTATTTACATTTTCAGTTGTCTTACTGATAAATCGATCGAGAAAATTAAAGGATATAAAACATACTTTTATGTTTTCACATCTTTGCGCAAACAGAACGACGTCGTCCCGGGGACCCGTCGTCCCCGGGATGACGGGTCGCCGTTAATTTTAACCCCTGCTTTGTACAGTACTTTTTGATACAATATTTTTTTTAGCTGTTTCTCAAATAAAATGTATAACAACATTACAGCTGTCATTGATTTATTTCAAATTAATCGGATCGTATCAAAATCAGATCGAATCATATTGAATTATATCGAATCCTATCGAATCGCATCGAATCGTGTATCGAAAAAAAATCAAATCGTTGGGTCAGGAAAACGATACTGAATCGAATCGCCATGATGGGCTGTGATTTACACCCCTCGTTGCAGAATCTGGTAATTGCTTGGTAATAATACCATGCATAGGTATTTTTCTAGAATAAAATACACCACTTTTTACTGTCATTCATTCATCCAAATTGAGGGTTCATGGGACATCATTATGTTTCAGAGCTGCAACCGACTAATCGATTTATCGATGCTAATCGGTAATTGAAATAATCGCCAACTAATTTGATAATTGATTAATCGACAGCAATGAACCGTGTTTGGCGCATCCTCCGCTCAAAAGTGTTGAATATATGTTGTTCCTAATTTGAGTCTCCATTCCCTGTGTCATGGCGCTAATAGCAAGGCAACATCTTAAGCTTGAGTGAAAACCCAAGAAGAAGGCTCTTCAATGCTAATGCTAAAAACATGGAATTGTTTGCTATGAGACAGCAAAACAGTTATTGATATTATTGTAGAGGTATGTGTGTAAAGGAAGAACACAGCCTCTATCATAAAACCTCTTTATTCAAAGAGAGTCAAAACAGAATGAGAATGGAACACTGAATGCCCTCGTGTCTGGTAGACAGAGGAGGGGGTGAGTCGATGACATCACAATGAGACACAAAGACAGTTACACCAGTCCAAATATGAGCATGAATGTGCTGGTCATAGAATCTCACAGTGTCCACGTGGGTATGAAATTTCCCCAAGAAATGTGAACCGCTACATGATTATATTTAACTAATAGATACTATACGCTAATAGATAAATAAACCGATTACTTGGTTAATCGCTAGTAAAAATGGTTGATTAATCGATTATCTAAATAATCGTTAGTTGCAGCCCTATTATATATTAGATATATCTTAGCTGTAGATATATCTATATCTACATATGTTCTTCTCCCAAACAAATATATTTTGTCTGTGGGCCAGTTTACTCCGTTGTTTGGAAACTTAATAATGACACTAATAAGCACCTTTTACACCAAAGAGTGAATGGTTCGATTTTATGGTCATCGGGTTGCGGGTGTGAGTCTCCGCAGAATGAATGGTCTGTTCACACCTCTTTAAAATGAAGCAGGATATCAGAGTAGGGCCATTCAATTTGGCCCCGCTCGCTGGCAGCTGTGCATATTCATGTATTTCACACTTTACAGTGGCGACCCAGGAAGATACACTGAGGTGCTTTTTACACCATGCCTCCAATCTACAACTACGCCTCGCTACAGAGGCCTGTGTAGCCAGCCGAGCCATTCATAGGCGCTGTTCACACCACAACGAATCAAAAACGGCGTACAACATAAGTACAACATATCCGGGACTAAGAGAGATAGAGACAGCTATTCAGTATATGAGAGAGAGACACCCCACACGCAAATTCTTCCGGTGGTACTGTCCGCTAGGGGCGCCAACGACGGAGTCAGAATGAATGGGATCCTACGGGAGCTGAAATAAAAAATATTAACGCCAAATCTGATGCGTTTGTGAAATTATGACCCCCCCACCCCTCACACAATTAACCGATAATTATCCCGGCAATATATATTAAAAAATCAATTAGGAAATATCTTTAAATATGTTAAAACAGGCTGCTAAGATTGGAATATTTGTATTGGAATTCCCATAGGCTCTGTTTTCTGAGACTAGGCTCCAGCCTGAGGCCCATACCAACCCGGAAGTAGGCACGGCCATCAAAACGAATGCGGTGTCCATTTTTACATACAGTCTATGGTTTAATAACTCTTGATAACTATTTTTTAGTGATTCGATAGTTTTATTGTTGTGATGGAGTAACCACAAATCTTAGTTTACTTGATAATAATGCTGATGTCTGAAGCTTAATAGCTTCAGAATCAGCATTCATAGCGGTGCTTTTAGTAGTTCGTCCGCCATTAAATGGCAGTTGTTGAATGAATGCTCTTCTGCTTATGGGGTTTGGATGAATGCGAACGCCCGTCGGCTTTTGTTATGGTTTGAGGGGCATACGGGACACGGCCCCACACCCCGTAGCCTGCAGCCCCACCTCTCTGTGGCTTTTTCACACCTGGCGCGTCCAGACACCAAGTGAGAAAAACGAAACGGCTATAAAAAGCGAAATTGATTCACTTTGGAAGGTGACGAAGGCGTTAAACTTTTATTGTGTTTTTAGGCCCAAAAACTGGATAATACGTGCAAACGACAGTGAAAAAAAAAAAACGTTTTTCAGGGGTCCGCGTTGGCCGAATGTTTATGGACACCGCACCTAACGCAACCCCATTCATGTTAGTGGCGCTGCGTCTACCGCAGCGTCCACTGTGTCGCGAGTTCGACTACGCTCGTTGACTTGTCTGCAATGTCTACCCCCGATCTCTTCAACCCAGTTTCTGACTAATCCTATCCAATAAAGATGGAAAAACGGCACTGACGCCGGAAAAAATAACTTAAAAAAAAGAAAAAACGTTTTTCACTCTTATGTGGACAGTACTATAGAAGCGCCCCTGCCGGTGCCGAGCTGGGCAATAAAAATGTGGTAGGTTTTGAATGATGCAAAACCTGTACAGGGTCTGTGGTGTGCCTTCCTTCCCCCATGCAATTGTCATGGGGGCAATAGAGCTGTTGCACAATGGCGTCACGGCTCGGCGGCGCCTGACATTATGATGGTACCATCGCGGTTGGACGAACTGGCAGAGAGCGATATTTGCATGACATTGTTAGCTTAGAAGTCTTGTATTATTGTGCTGCCCAGTAGCTCAGTCAGTTAGGCAGAGCGCTGGAAAGCACACATATGCCTCAATGGCGCGGTAAGTCGGTGGTTCGAATCTCGCCACAGACGTATTTCCTGCATGTCTTCCAACCATCTTCACCTGTTTCCACTAACCCTAATAAATAAAGCTTGTGAAATAGGTGTACGGGGTCATGTGTAAATACCTGCGCCATACTTGCTGACAGAAATTTCCCCATTGGGGACAATACAGTTTCTATCACTCTGCACACTAATGTGCTGCCTTGCAAGGTTCTGCCACGACCTATTGGTAGCCATTTGGAATGGCATTTCTACCCAACTGAGCTACCGCTGCCCAATGCATTACGATAATGCGAAATAGAACAGAGAATGTTGCATTATCTGTTCTCTTAAGTCATTCAGTGCCAAAGAATGGCTTTTATTGCAAAAAATAAAACTGCCGTTGCTCCGCCAGGCGCCACTGTACGCGACCTCTCAGGCTTTGATTTGAGATTTTGTCAGAAATCAGCATTTTTTATGTTCTGGCAGGGCTTGAAAACAAATTTATTTTTAAAAACGTTCCGTCCTGAACGGTTCAGCCAGGCCTAAGTTCAACGTTTCCGTTCTGGAAACCCTTCCGCCACCAAAAAACGGCACTGAACCGGTTCGGAACACAAAATTCCGTTCGTTCTTAAAGTTACTTACATTGTGCAATGTTATGTTTAGATATAGTTTGTGTGATATGTATTTGGTGGACTTTCAAACTTCAGTGCAGCAGTATTAACGTGAAAACCGGGTTTAAAACGCCATTACATTCGCTTCCTCGTCTCTTCCTCGTCTGGCTTGACGACTATCACTGAACGTGGATGGAAATAGTCTCCCAGACATAGGATATGTTAAAATATATAGAGAATGAAAAAAAAAAAAGTATTTAACTGGTATCGTGGATTTCATAATGTTGCATTTCCGTTCCGGAACAGTTAAAGAAATCTTTTTCCGTTTCCGTTTCCGCTCCTCGGAAAATTCCGGGAAATTCTGTTCGTTTTCGGTTTTGTTTTTCGCTCCTTGAACCGGTTCAGAGCCCTGTGTTCTGGAGATATATTACTAAAGGATGAAAACAAATGTTTTGTTTTTTTTCTGATGGTAAAGCAAAGTCTGAAGTTTTTTCGTTGTTGATAAGGACCCATAACTCGATCTTCTATCGGTCTTGGAAAAGACAGATGTTGGAAAAAACCCTGGACGTGCTGAATTTGGAAAATGGGCTGACACTCAATGAGTCAACTATGTCTAGCTCCGCATTCTACACTGAATTAGAGATAATGCTGTAAAAAATAAAATCCTGATTTGTGTCTCTGAAATCTCGATTTTCGATTTGTTTCTGATTTCTTTGAAAAAAACGGACAAAATATATCGAAACTAGAAGTTTCATATTTCAAACTTTGCAAATGGGGTCCATCTTTGGAGTTAAGTAGAGGCACCTCACCCTTTGGCTTAGGATTAATACAATTATCAATTTTCATACATTTTATTCACCCATATAGCTTGAAAACAGAAAATCATTATTATCGATGTTAAAAAGGAAAGCCGATTTGATGATTTCACTTTTTCAAAAATCCTCTGAACAAAATAATCCGACTTCGATTTCAAAACGATTTTTTTGCACGGCCCTATTTGGAGATAATGAAAGCTGATTAACACAGGTATGACACTCATGTAGCGGCAGAATCCCAAAGCGGTCATATTACGCGCTTGCCTTAGTCCCCACCTGCTTGCAGTATGGAACAAACACACATCACAATTTGGTTATGTTAAACATGTTTGAAATCGCAACTCGTAATGGACGTCACACAATGGGCCTCATTCAGTGCTCTCCTCTAGAGGGGGCTCCTCACGTTGCTTCTGAAGCTGCTCCTGAATACGGCGGCTGGACAAACTCCAGGCTTCGCAGGAATTCCAGAATTATCAGATAACAACTTGCTACTGAGGGCTTTAAGAACAATGGGGCCCATTGAAGCCATTGTCCAGTGACCTGCCCCGTGGGCTCTTCCTTGTCAGAATCTGGCGTTAAACCTGGCTGACCAGAAACAAGGCTTTCAACAAAGTGTTCATTGTTACGAGCTGGGAAAGTAATGTCAAAAATGCTAAGTGGTAGGAAATTAGGCGATGCCGCAATTATATTTTTGCTCCAGTTGCTCCGTCACTAGTTTGTGAGAATGCATAGCAAATTCACGGCTCTTTAGCAATCTGATCTGAATTCCTTGCCGATTGTCAATAGGTGCAAGCACCGTATTTCATTCTTTATTGAGAGAGATAGTGATAGGATTAAATCGGATTCTGGGATGAAGAGTGTGTGTGTGGGGGGGTGGAGGGGGGGCATTGCAGAAAAGCCGAAGAGTGCGTCCTCACGGCGCTGCTCAGCCTGTGGCCTGGGGGACGCGCTTTCTAACCGCTCTGCCACCACGCACCCCCCACCCCTTGCAGCCCTTGTTTACACTATTTTGTAATCTCAAATGATGTATTTTGATGTCTCTAGTGCCTAACTACATTGTATTTGTCCCTATATAATGGACGTGAAGTGTTACGATATACCACTTAACTGTACGTATATGTATACTTCACTGTACATAATACCACCAAAATGTCTGCCTCCAAGCCATGACCAGAGACTGGCAGTAACGCATTACATTTACTCCGTTACAATTTTCTTGTGTACTTTTTTACTTTTGGAGTAAAATTTTCACAAGTTACTTTCTACTTTTACTTGAGTGAATTTGAGGAGAAAAAAACTACTTTTTTACTGAGATGTCAGCAATTTGCTACTAGTTACATTAACTTGGCCTTTAGCGACACCCGTTGGAAGCTGTTGGCACATATGTTGCCGTCATATCTCTCTCTCTCTCTACCTCTCTCTCTCTCCCTCTTGGGCGCTCTCTCTTGCTCTCTCTCTCACCCTTTCTCTCTCGGGCGCTCTCTCTCTCTCTCGCTCTGCCTCTCTGGGGCACTCTCTTGGTCTCATTCTCTGGCTTTTTTTACTGAAAGTTGCTCAGTACTTTTGCTACTTAAATAATTTTTTGTGGAGTACTTTTTTACTTTTACTTGAATAATATTTTGCTGAAGTAACAATGCTTTTACTTAAGTAATTTTTATTGCTACACAGTAGATAGACCAGTGTTGAATCAACTTCCATAGAGTTAAATTTATATAATGAAACTTATAACTTTTGAAAGTGTTAATTGTTTAACTCTATCTCAGTGTTAATTAACTACTTCTAGTTAACACTTGGTATTACATTTGACTGGAGCTGCAACCGATTAATCGATGATAATCGATTATTGAAATAATCGCCAACTAATTTGATAATCGGTTAATCGTGGTTTGGCCTATTCTCCTCTAAAACATATTGAATATATGTTGTTCCCAATACAATTTTTCCAGTGTCAAGGCTTAAAACAATGAAGACAACACGTAAGCTTGCGTGGAAGCCCAATATGTTATAATTTAAAAGCCTGTAAGAGTAGGCTGTTTCTTTAGCGAAACAGCAAAAAGTTAATATTAACATTGCAAACTTTTAATAATGTTTCATAATCATTATTAATGCTAATAATCGTTCCGATTTTAAAGGAAAAATGAACCGATTAATCAATTAATCGCCAGTAAAAATGGCGGATTAATCGATTATCAAAATAATTGTTAGTTGCAGCCCTACATTTGACTATTCTAGTCTAATTCCCCTCACTGATTAGTGTTTATACTTCTTCCAAACGGCAAACCGGATGTGGAAAGTCCCTCTCGATCAGTGTTAATCAGTTAACTCAACTTAAAACAACACCTTCCATATAGCTGTTTGAGCACTTCCAGTGTTAAAGTAATACCACAATCAACACACAGTGACTCCAATCAACTCTGGAATAATTAACAATAGGAAATCTAACTCAGAACAACACTTCTCATTTAGCTGTGTACTCTGCCCATATCTAGCCGTGGCGTCACATACGGCAGCTCTATTGTTAGCTGCGGATGTGCTTCTCTTGTGTTTGCCTTCGCCGCTCATCAATTCTTAGCCGTTTTTGTGTTGTCATCAACACTTGTGGCATTCTCAAAGTGTGCTGTTCATTGTTTTATCAACACACACATACCCTTAGATTATTTATTTTCCAACCCTCCCCACTCCTTTCAAACCTGTTGCCAATCTCCCGGGCTGCCTCTGCGGGGCCACGTGCTGGTGTGCACGTGTGCGACGCCACGTAGTGTGTACCGTCAACAGGTGTACACTGTGCACGGCTGCCTTATAAGGCTGCATTTTGAATATTCAAAAACGTAAGATTCAAGATATTGCATATACATGACAGCAGTTCACACACACACACAGCAAAATGAGAAGTGTTGTTCTGAGTTGGATTTCCTATTGTTAATTATTCCAGAGTTGATTGGAGTCACTGTGTGTTGATTGTGGTATTACTTTAACACGGAAGGGCACAAACAGCTCTATGGAAAGGTGTTGTTTTAAGTTGAGTTAACTGATTAACAGAGATGTACACGAGTCTTTAGGGGTTGAGTCCGAGTCTTTAGGGTACGAGTCCGAGTCGTATCTCGAGTCATTTTTAAAGATGTAACTCTAAAAGCTTGGAATTGAATGCAGAACTAGATTTGACTACATGCATACATCGCACACAGAATGGTTAGTTCAAAGTTAGCTAATGTGATACAGGTTTATATAGCAATGCAATGGTTATGAATAAGTATACACAAACAAGGTTAAATGTTTTAAATGTTTTCCACTTTGTGGAAAAGAATGGATTTTTTTAAAAGCTGACAAAGAGGGAAAGACTTGTCAAATACTCGTCGAGAGTCATTGACCTAGATGATTTTCTCCACTCTCTAATATTTATTATTATTAGTTGTTTTA
Organism: Bregmaceros cantori; assembly: GCA_900302395.1. Classification (NCBI taxonomy): domain Eukaryota; kingdom Metazoa; phylum Chordata; class Actinopteri; order Gadiformes; family Bregmacerotidae; genus Bregmaceros; species Bregmaceros cantori. The sequence continues at coordinate 7,651 of OMKY01248878.1, read as the reverse complement.
TTAGTCTTTTTCTTCTTCTTCCAAGCTTTTCCATGTGCACGGCCGCCATCGTGAATAAGCCTTCCCCTTGCTTGCAGTTGAATCAGTTATTGATCTACCCACAGTATTGCATTTGATATTACTTGATAGTTTTTGAAAATCCAAAATATGATTAATATGATTCAACAATATTGATTAAAAAAAACATCAGAATATTAGCATACACATTAATTGTAATGAGTTTGCGTCTTTGTAGTAATTAACTAAATTGTTGTACATTTGTTTGCACCCACCCCGCCCACTCTGCCTTCACCCTGTTGCCATCAGGGAGGAGGCTGAGGAGTCTCCCGGCAAGAACGAGTAGACTGAGAGACAGTTGCCTCCACCAGGCAGTGAGGGCACTCAACTCCCTACCTGCCCTGCCCCCAATTAACCCCCAGCCACATTGACTTGCACAAAGCACTTTTAATGCAGTGTTTTGCACAACACTGGACAAGCACTTTTTTATGTTGTTTTAATCCATGTTTTTAATGTGTTTTGTTTTATCTGTTTATCTAGTGCACCGGAGAGGTCGGAGAGGGCAGAAATTTCATTTGTGTTGTGTCGTATGAACTGCACATTTGACAATAAATTAACTTTGACTTTGACTTTGACTTGACTTTGCTAACGTGAACGAAAATTGACTACATTTTTAAAGCGAAAACATCTAACCGATCAATCGACTAATCATTTCAATAATCGGGCACTCATCGACTAGTAAAATAATCGTTAGTTGCTGGCCTAATTGCAAATGTGTTCCCCAATCATTTCATATAGTATGCCGCCTCTATTTCTTCCACATGATCATAATCTGTCAATTTTTCCCCTTTGTTGTGTGTGCAAACTAATGACCTGACCGTGTTTGCATTGGCTGAGCCACACCTGGAAAATGTTCCTTGTTTAGCATCGCAGAGATAATACTGACTCAGATTGAAAGCCTGATTCATTTTGATTATAACGAACACAGATCGGAGAATCGGAATACGCATCATCTGCCACGTTTGCATGTCAAATAAATAATATTTGCAACCCTACATTTAAAGCATAAGGCCTACTAACGCCTATGTGTTGGATCTGGTCATGCCAGGTTAATGTCTATGTGCGGGGTCTTTTCATCCCTGCAGTCATTGTGTTAGATCTGTATGTCTCCCCCATTCAAACTGTATGGGATAATTTTCGAATCCATTGTGTTGGGTGTGGCCACTCCTGGTTGGCTTCATTTTTTTTCAATGGCTGTTGGGATGTGGACTGTCTATCACCCCTGTGAATTTGGTGTGCGTACGTCGAAAAATGTGGTCGTGGCAACCTTGTGTATTTCTCCCCCATTCTATGCCTACGGGATTTTTGTTTTCCGGAAAACCGCCGGAGATCCGGCTTATAAAACTAGTAATAGCAATACGAGTCCAGCCAAGCCGCACCTAACGCAGTTTTCGCTTTTCGCTGCGATGTAAACTGTCCGTGGAGAGGCGAACCGAAAAACGGCGGAATAAATAAATAAAGAATTTGGGTCACGAATAATATAGGTTGGACTTCATTACATGCATTCACAACCAACAAGTAAGCCTGGGTGAAAACCCAAAATATTATAAGTTTGCACGGATCAGTAGGCTCTTGGAAATGTTACAAATAAGTGAAGACAGCAGAACAGCAGTATTGATTTGCAGTGTTGAAACTGCAAACTTTCAATAATCAATGTTTCATATTAATGACTGCTCCGATTTTAAACAAAACAAAAAAATCGATTAAATAGTAAAAATGGC